>SZYD01001719.1:0-62873 GCA_009363875.1 Mikania micrantha | reverse complement strand
AATATCAACCAACCTGCATTGATGGAAGATCTAATCCTCGGGTACATGCCATACCCTATCTTCTCAATATTGATACATGTCCAGGACCTGATAGCAGCCGGTAGAAGTAACTGCATAAACATGTACACAAAACATATTTAAAACTTACTAGGGTCTAGGATTCTTGAAGTCCTAAAATTTAATCACAGCCATTTTACTAAAAACAAGAGAAAGCATATTAGCAAGTACAAATGGACACCAAACTGTCTACAATGCATCTCTAAGTTGAGCTATCCTAGAGGCAAAAGAAACACCCATTGAAGATGATAGGATTTAAATGATGTCATTTAAAACGACTAAATAGTAAATACAATTATGCAAACTAATTAACGATGATCCCAGCCCCTGTTAACGTTTGATTTTACCCAAATAATGAGAACTCCTAACACAAGGTTTGTGGAAAAACCCACGACTCCTTTTATTTAACTCTGAATAATTGAGGCTACATCAAACAAGAAAAACCTTAAACCCTATTTATAAGAATATCAACTATCCTAATCATAAAGCAATCGAACTTTAAACCTATTAATCAGCTGACTCAACAATAACAATATGTACCCAGTGTAATCCCACTTTGTGGGGTATGGGGGGAGAGATGAAAAACATGCCTTACCCCTACCACAATGTGGTAGAGAGGCTACTTCATGAGAGCCCAGCTCAAAAGGTATTCAAAAATTTGGAAATTCTTGTTTTTATATATATAATATATTATTATTATGATCATTATGATTAATAATAGTATTGCTATTATTTATTTTTTTAATTTTTTTTTGAGAGTCGTATCACACAGAGGCAAACAACAACATAACATAGATACACAAAGTTATGTAAAAAATAAACAGGCATCAAACAAGCATAGCATACACAAGCAAAAAACGGTGCATAAAGATACATAGTGATACGCCGATACATAAAGATACATGGTAGACAAATCAGCCTAGGTACATCCCACTCGGTGGCAAAATAGCCGGGTAATAAAGGAACCGACACAACCAAAGCAATGCAAATCCAAAGGGACCTAGGATAGAGTCCACATAAACAAGCCAATGACACACACTTATCCTACGTAACACTAGTACCACTAACCTATCTCCTAACCAAGCTATGCTTCTCTCGCTTTTGTCCTACATCTCCATGAAGTCCTCTCATTGATCATGTCCTCAGAGAGGAGCAAATTCTGACAAATCTGGCAAATCTGCTCATCTTTGTCAGCATAGGTCAGCCCCTGTACTTTTTTTCCCACCATAGTGAGGTTCTCTGCTCTTCGTACAGGCGCTGTCAAGTCTCTTTCTCTTCACATGCCTGAATCATCTTAATCTTCCTTCCCTTACTTTATCTGAGATGCATGTTACTCTCAATCTCTCCCTCCCTGATGACTTCGTTCCTTATTCAGTCAATTCATATGTGCTCACACATCCATCTTAACATTCTCATCTCTGTCGTCTCCAACTTTCTTGCATGAATCTTCTTTATTGGCCAACAATCACTTCTTCTGTACAGCATAGCCGATCTCATTGCGACCTTATAGAATTCGCCTTAAATAAACCAAAACAATTAAATTACTTTTCTAACTTATTCTTTACCTCTAATTATTAAGTATTTACAATATTAGTCCAAAAATCACCCCCTAATCTTGTAATACTTGTTCCTTTATCACAATAATGTCAGCCCATAATTATCATCTTGAATTAGATTGGCCTGTTCTTATTTTTGACTTTGGGCATTCATAAGCATAGTGACCAAATTCTTCACATCTATATAACAATGTACCAGCAACTTGTCATGTTGTCCCCTTTGCTCTCTTCACTGTTGATAATAAGGTTGACCCTCATGGTTCATCTTAGTTCAAAGATTTTTTCCCCCTCCCATGGTTTCGTTGGCAACAATCACATCCACCCCACCTACCCTTTCTCCTTTAACTTGTTCATCATCACGAACTATTAGTCAAAGATTTATGCTCCTAAATATATCTAGGATTGAGATTTAATTGTAATTTATATTTACCATAAATAGATTGTATTAGATCTCTATATATTCTCTTCTTTGTATTATTGACATTATCAATACAAGATATCAAAGTTAATTTGGTATCAGAGCCCTGCCGGCCCTAGCTCCAAGTCTTCCTGCCGACACCGGTTTTTTTTTTCTGATCAGCCACAGCTGCTTCTTCCATCGTCAATCCACAATGACCATCACTGCCTTCACACCTACAGACAAAACAACCCATAACTCTCACAAGTTTGGGTTCAAATTGAGTCCTACCAATTATGGTTTCTGGAAGACTATGATCCAACCTTTTCTAATCACAAATAGCCTTTTTGACTACATTGATGGTTCCCTAACCTGTCCATCTAAAATCCTTCCCTATATATCTTCTACATCTGACAAAGAACCCGCTCTCAAACCTCAAACTAATCCAGAATACTCTGCCTGGATCTCAAATGATGCTCATATTCGTATGTTGCTACATTCAACCATCACCGAGGCATCATTCAAGCATGTCCAAGGTGATACTTCTCGTGAACTATGGCTGGCCTTGGAACGTGCTTATGCACCACACACAGCCTCCCGAGAATATACACATAAAACCCAACTTCTCAAGATCGAGATGAAGCCAGAAGCTTGGTTTAAAATTGCACGCAATTTGGGCGCAAATTGCGAAGATGCGATGATGCGGTAGGTATGTAGCAACGCAACCCTTGATGCGGATGCAACCCGTGATGCGAAGGTGATGCGGCGTGAATACGTAAGTTGCGCCAACCGTGGATTGCGGCCCATTGCGCCGATTTAGGAAATTGAACGGCAAAGGATGATCTACGGTGTCGTCTGTTTACATGCAGACTCGTAAACGTGAAATCGACAACTTTCTTCTTCTTAAATCTCTAATTTCTCTTCTGATTTCTTCAATACATCTGCTAATTCCTTCAATCAAGTTACTAATTTCTTCAATTCATCTACTATTTTCCGATTTCTTCTTCCTGGACCCAGTTATGATTTTAATTTCAATCGCATCTGATTTAATTAAAATCTGATTTCCAATCTGATAGTTAAATGTTTCTGATTTAATCGCCCCTGTTAATTGCGCTGAAGTAATTTCTCTACACATAAGATTCTGATGTAATTTCATTGGGAATCTGATATTTACGTTAATCGCCCCTGGTAAATCAGATTCTGACGTAATCAATCTGATGTTTGATGCAAGTTTGATAGTTATTTAATAAATCTGAGTGATATTAACAACATATTTTATTTTTTGCTTGAATTTAAGCTTATTGTTACTTTAGAATGTTCAAATGTTTAGTTTTTTTCATATGTGTTGAAAATTTGGTATTTTCTTATAATTAGCGCATTTCTTACGTGATGCGCTCGCATCGCACAACACGCATCACGCAACGTATTTTTGAAACATTCGCATCGGATCGCATCTCGCAATTTAAAACCAAGGCCAGAAGAGACATCTGCTGATTATATTACAAGAGCACAAGAATATTCAGATGCTTTAGCAAACATCGGTGAGCCAATGAAAGACAGACATTGTCATGCTTGTTATTGCTGGTTTACGAGAAGAATACAACTCTTTAAAACCCAACCTGATTGGTAGGCAGCCATCTGTCACTCTCTTAGAACTCCCAAGCCTTCTTGCAGATCACGAGTACATGGTCAAAAGGCTGTTCCTGCTATTCCAGCAGTTCAAGCCTTCTTGACCACTACCAATCAAAATCCCTCACATTCTAATAGCAGCTCAAGCACCCAGCTTCCAATGAAACCATCAAGTCTCTTCAGCAACTAATGACTCAATTGGGCTTTACTGTTCAACCTACATCACAAACTAATAAGGCATTTTACACCAATCGTGGATCTGCCACTCGTGGAGCTTACAATCGCCGAGGTCGTGGTCGATACAACCATCAAAATAACCGTCAAACTGGCCCTAACACAGGTATTGACTCTAGATTTTCTTGGGCATCTAATCAGAATACAGTCTACGGTTCTTGCAACAGGTGTGGCATTGGACATGTTCCTTCACAATGTCCCAATCGTGACCCATCCACCATTCGCTCACCAAGACAGTCTCCACAAGCAAACTATGCTGATCATCGGTCACAAACA
Source organism: Mikania micrantha (assembly GCA_009363875.1). Taxonomy (NCBI): domain Eukaryota; kingdom Viridiplantae; phylum Streptophyta; class Magnoliopsida; order Asterales; family Asteraceae; genus Mikania; species Mikania micrantha. Next base: position 58,724 of record SZYD01001719.1, on the reverse strand, counting down.
TCATCTTGGCTGCTGGATATTGGTGCTAGCAGTCACGTGGCACCTGATCTTAGTGGTTTTGAGGAATCTGAACCTTATCAGGGTAACGATTCTCTATTTGTTGGCAATGGCACAAGCTTGCCCATTCTTCACATTGCTTCTACAAAATTTGAATCACCTAATAAAACTCTTTCCATTAACAAAATTCTTCACGTTCCTAAATAAAACGAAACCTTCTTTCTGTACAACGTTTTTGTCAAGACAATAATGCATCTTTGAATTTCATGCTATTTTCTTTTGTGTGAAGGATACGGTTACCCGCACTATCCTCCTCACGGGTCCAAGTGAAGGTGGTCTCTATTCATTTCATCTTCCACAGATTCATCCTGTTTCTCATGTTGCCTTTTCAAGTATTCGAGCCTCTCCTACAACTTGGCATCAAAGACTTGGACATCCTCACTCTCAACTTTTAAAGACAATGATTTCAAGACATAGGCTTCCTGTTACAACTTCTGTTTTTCCTTTTTGTAATTCCTATCCTATGGGAAAATCTACAAAAATGCATTTATCTCTTTCAAAATATAAAAGTTCATGTGTTCTGGATTTAGTGTTTTGTGATGTTTGGGGTCCAGCCCCAGTTACTTCCTTTTATGGACATCGTTAATTTCTACTTTGTGTTGATCATTACACCAGATACATGTGGCTTTTTCCCCTTAAACAAAAATCTGATGTTTTCACCACTTTTAAACAGTTTCATACAATGGCTGAAAGACAGTTTAAAACACATTTAAAGGCTGTCCAAACAGACTGGGGAGGGGAATTTCGCAACTTATCCCCTTTCTTTAAAAATCTTGGCATCATACATCGTCTCTCCTGTCCATACATCATCTTGGCTTTGACACTTAATGCATCCCACACATCCTTCAGGTTTTTTTACTTCGATACTTGAAGATGAATATCTTCATGCATCGACTGATATGTCAAGGCATCTGCCATGAATTTCCTTCTCAAATCAACACCTCCTGTCACAGTATCTATTTCTTCCTGCAAACCATGTGCAGCCAAGAAAGTTTCCATCATAATGGACCAGGCGGTGTAGTTTGTTGTGGTTAGTTTCAAGCATAGCAAACTCACATCACTGATCAGAATTGTCACAGATTGATGATTACCCCTCAATTCCTGAATCACACAGGATTGAAACCAATTGAAGCCTTCACAACCTCCCTTAACTCGTTTCAGCCCTCACCATTGCTAGTTTCATACTTTCGCAACCCTCCTCCTTCGTTTGAACCTATCACAGGTGAGTTATGCCAATCGAAGCCTTCACAACTCTCGATTAACTACTTATCCAGCCCTCACAGCCTTCAACAAGTTTGAACCTATCATAGATTCTTCCCTTTGATTGTTCCAACCTAAATCACACAAGGTTTTGATCAACTTCTTGGTTGTTTCACACAATCAGCCCTCTCAGCCTCTCAGATAGATCAAAACAGTCACAGGTTCACAGCCCCTTCGGATTCAAATTTGTTGCCGATAGTCTTCCTCTTTGTTGATCGGCACCACAAATCAAATCTTCTGTTGTACTTTGCCTTTTGGATAGCTTTCAACAGGCTCTGATACCAACTGATGATCCCAGTCCCTGTTAACGTTTGATTTTTACACAAAATAATGAGAACTCTGAGCACAAGAATTGTGGAAAAAACCCACGACTCCTTTTATTAAACTCTGAAGAATTCAAATTAGAAAAACCTTAAAGGCTTAAACCCTCCTAATCACAAACCAAATCAAACTCCAAACCTATATATCTGCTGCTGACCCAAACAAACCAAAACATAATTCAATTTAAAAAAAAAAACAATTAAATAGCTTTTCTAATTTATTCTTTTTACCCTCTGACTACTAATTATTTACAATATTAGTCCAACAATTACAAAATCATCCAGCTACAGCCATTACTCCAGTTTGGCCTACTTTCAAGAGATGGGTTCTTTCCCAAAAATGCTAATGTTAATGCTGGATCTATATTAATATCAAGCTTACTAAACCCGACCTAATAATCCTTACTATTAGAGTTATCCTAAAATGGATATGATATAGTTACTATATTATCATGCTACCACAGTCTTATTCTGACTTATTAAACTATGTGATTGTTGTTGCCAAGTATAGGTCTAGCAGAAGAAGACATTGATAGGAATAGTGGCGCAGCGGAACCAGATTAATCAATACACGCACACGAAAGAAAAGAACTACATACACACGATATAACGTGGTTTGGTCGATGTGACCTAGGTCCACGGGTTGCAACTAGGGATTCTTTATTGATAGGTGTTAAAGATTACATTAACATGACAAAGCTTTAATAGAAAACTAATTAGATTTAACACCTAACGGGCCAGGAATAGGGCCAACTATCCTAATTCCTAAACCTCCGAAAGGCCTACGTAAACCTAACAATCTCCCACTCGAAGGCCTTGCGATAAAATCAAGCCCTGCATCCAACATAAGCAATTCAGTCATCCAATAAATCCAGCAATATTCAATAACAAGTCTTTCAAGACTCCATTTCCAAGAATAAGCTAAGACTTTATCATATCTTGACATATCCCCCTAGTGCAACAACCCCTCAATCATCAAGTACAAGAAAGGCCAGTTGAAACTTCCCTGAGCTCTAACTCAGTCGTGACAACATTCATCGACGACTCATTCTCAATCTCAATTGGCATGGACACTCCACAGATCCAGAGATACACCGAGGGCCACCAACACTCTCCACACATAGCAAACTACTAACATGAGAAAATTCTTTATTTAAAGTTTTCAAAACCTAACAACTCTTCGTAATTGTACTCAGAAGACAACCCTTGCTCCCATTGTCGCCGAATTCCCTGAATGGTTTAGACTTCTGAACACGTTCAGCTAACATTGTAACATCAGTGCCGGAAACATCACCGGAACAGTGATCTCTACAGTACATGAACAGTAAATCAGGTACGTGTTTCAGTTATCATTCGTACATCATTGTCAATTCATGCATCATAGCACAGTTCAGATTCAGTTCAGAAAATCAAAGCTCGGAATTTCGGTTCATCAGTCAAATATTTATCTGACAATACAGAACCATCATGTGATTATGTGTTAGGATTCTATTAGGTATAAATGTATGTGAGGCCTTACAGAACAAAATAACACGGATGTTGTTACGTGAATGCTAAACCGACAGATTATTCGTATAGGTGACGATCTGTACGAATAAATCTGAAAGTTTAACGTTCTGAATGATATCTGATAATTAGAAAACCATATTGAAAAGTGTAGTTATCGTCGTATTTGATCGGGTGACGATTCGAACAAATACGCGCGATGACCGCGCGATTCGATTTAAACGTTAACTAAATATTATTAAAAATTTAAATAAATAAAAGATATTTAGTTAATTTATTAGGAATCACAACCTAAAATAATTTTATAACTTCTATTTTAAAACCGTAACGTTTCGTTACGAAAAACGAAACGAAACCGACACTTTTACGCGAAACCGACCAACCGAAACGAACCCGAACTCACCCGGGGTATAAATACCTGGAATGAGTCTTCTTCCTCATTCACCCTCTTCACTCTCTCTTTCTAAAACCAAAAACCCGGAACTTTCTCTCTCTAAAATTTCCCACTCTCTCTCTAAGATTTCTTCCCCATTTCTTGATGAAATCATGTGTTCTTGGTGCCAAAACAACCACCACAACATGTAGAACACGAAAGTACAATCGATCTAAGCTTTGAACCAGTCGATTCGAGGTAAAAACGAGTTTTCTTTTCGGTTTTAGGGTTTTCAAACCCTAGTTCGAACCCCTTTGAAAACCGGTTTTAAACCCACAACACCTTAGGGAAATCACACTCTAACACTTTAGAATGTTGTAGAAACAAGTAGCAAAACATATGTTGGTCTTGGCTCCCGATTTTGTTGGTTGTACCTGAGTGCCTCGACCGGCCGAATGGCTCTCAGCCGAACCCAACCCTCATTCGCCGAAAGAGAACCCAACCCTCATTCGCCGAATGTACCATCAGAAGCATTCCCTTCGTTCGCCGAAAGGCCTTCGGCCGAAGCTGTCATTCGCCGGTCTAGTCATTCGGTCGGTTTGAGTCCTTCGCCACTAACCATTCGACTAAGCACTCATTCGAACCCCTTTCGGTCGGCTGTCATTCGACCGGACCAAGGTCTCATTCGCTCGGCCTAGTACAGTCGGCCATTTTCCTCACTCGGCCAAAGCCTCATGTGGCCAAGTCCCTTAGGCTCAAGAGTCCTTCGATCAGGTGCCTTTCATCGGCCGAACCCCCACCAATCATGGTCACCTTGTTCGATTATGGTTCGTTCACATGGACACTTTCGATTGAATGAAGCACGACCATTCACATGAATGACCCGAATCGGGTTATGCATGGAACTTGGGAGTGAAGGGCATGCATGTGGTATACGTAGGTTGGTTGCATGGGCATGATATTTGGGTTGCAACATGAGAATGGAACCTACTAGGGTTTCATCACATACAATTAACTTGGGGTTAACTAAAGGGTCAACTATAGAGTTTAACAAAGTGAGTAACAAAAGAGTAGTCAATGGAAAGTAACCTTAGACATGGGTTGGTTTAAGACACAAGGCTTTATTTCAAGCCATCATGAATTAGGGTTTCCAATAATGAGAGCCTTCATAAAGTTTTAAGAACATCCAAACAGAAGTTGTGGGAATCATCTTAGGATCAACACATAGGAATTAGAGTTTTCACTAACAAGAGATTTCATAAAGCACATTACAAACTAAGAATGTAGGGTGTGAGATTATTGGGCTCAAAACACTGGGGAAGTCCTGGGAAACTAAAACAACAACCTAAGGTTGGCGTGTTAATTTAGTTATCAAAGCCTAACCATAGAGAATTTCATAACAAAAATGCAATCGTTCTAGATGATTCATCGAATTATCTAGTACAAGTTATTCAAAGAATCATGGGACGATCAAAGTCTAATAATGGGCCCAAGGGTGGCCCAATGGGTTTAATATAAGCCCATCATGTTTAATTACATTTTCTTAAATTAATTATGTTTTCATAAAAGAAATTAAAACTATAAACTTTATTAAAATAATTAAATGATTTCTAAATTGAAGTTTAACTTAAAATAAATGATCTTAAAAATGTGTTAAATAAAAGACTTGTGAGTAATTAAAATAAACCCTAATTATCTAGGGTTTAGTAGTTAATAATATGGGGACATGGGTTTATTACGGGGTAATAAGTTAGACTAAGTTAGATAAAGTCATAGAAACACAGTAGTACTCTAGGACACTTAGTTGCACACCGAGACCAAACCCTAGTTACGACAACTACCGTATGTACTTATCGTATTCGAATTCTTTTAAAACAACTCAGGAACTGAAGATACCTAGGCAACAATCAAAGAGAGCGCATATCTTTTGTGGTAATTCATTTCAGAGCAACACAGGTGATTTCATTGCCCCTTTTCTAACATTTTGTTTTAAAACGCGGGGCTGAGAAGCATGCGTAAACTGTTTTATATAAACTGTTTATTTAAATGCTTTTAATTATTATATGTTTTACATATATATGCTTGTTGATACTCCTAGACTCCTGTCTAGGTAATTATTAAACAGATCAAACAAACAAATTATTTAAAGTACTCTTATGAGTAATACTTTAAATTTAAACTCTAAATAAACCCTTAGTCCATCAAGCTCAAATTCAAGAATCTAAAGTCAACGTGAAATCAAATGAACAAAATCAAAAGATCATATTCAAAGGAAACCTAACTCAGTGTGGGATCTGAGAACTAAGAATCATAATCAAATCAATTATCATTGTGAATCATGAGAATTCTAAAGATCAAGATCAAGAGACTCAAGGAAATCAGAAATCATAAATGTGTGTAAATCATTGAAATAATGAAATCATTACAATCTAATGAAATCATTAATATTCATGTTAAGGTGGATGTCAGTTGTATAGGGAATCAAGACCACGTGTAACACACATATAAAGTCCCTCTCAGGTATAGAAGACTCTTGTAGTCAGGCTATACGGGCAATAACATGAACGATCAAATGAAATCAATATCAAGGTCAAATCAAGTGAATCATGAGATCAAGAATCAAAGGATATCCTTAAAGTCCCCGCATGTACAGAAGACCTTTGGGTCAAGCTGTAAGGGCAAAACATTAAAGTCCCCGTATGTACAGAAGACCTTTGGGTCAGGCTGTATGGGCATCATTAAAATCCCGTCACGCCCAGGTATACTCCTTGTGAGTTATGCCCGGTATGGGTCACGTGTGAGAGGTTACAACTTGGACAACCACCAACAACTAAGTCTAATTGATTGAGTCAAATAAGGCCCAATCATCATGTCTTAGTTGTAATTAAATGTTTTATTTATTTAATTAAATATTTAACATTTATTTCTATTACTGACTTTTGGGAAATCATATATCTATGATGAACTCAAGAGAATCAAAGGTAAATCAAGTTTTGGGAAAACAAAATCTAAATCAGAGGTGTGTAGGGTAAAAATGCTTAATTATCATTAACAACAGTGTCATATGTATATTAGTATGTGGTGGGATGGCGTCTGGGCGAGTTTGTTGGCTTGACCCAGGGGTATGCCCTATATATAAGCATACCGATATGGATATTACATATGAAGTTAATGAGGTTAGGGTCTTTACCGAAGGAGATTTTCAAATCATTATCAAACCATTTCCAAATCATTTTCAAATACTAAACTACATGAACTCACCAACCATGTGTTGACTTGATCTTTTTGCATGACTTCTCAGGTGACGAACAGGTCAACTGAAGAGTTATTTCTTTTGGATTAGGTTACAGATAGAGGACCTAGCTTTTTGGACTGCATACTCTTGGACATCATACCAAGTTATTTTGTATATCTTGTGCACACACAAGATTGAAGACTTATGATGTGATTGTAGATTTACATTGTTAAATTCTAAACTTATTTGATGTAATTTAACCTTGTAATTCTATTTTGCTTAGCAAGTTTCTCATTTATATATATCATGTGCAACGTAAACAATCTGATCATTTCGATTATCACTCATGATATCGCGCCCCGGGAACCTTCCGCCCGTCGGGACAACCGATCCTATCCCGCCGGCTCGGGGTGTGACAAACATCCCCTTGGCTCCAGACTTCACGTTTGCAAAATGAACTCTCTTAGCATGTGATTTCGCAAACCAGATTTTGTCTTGCTTAACCAGGACGGTCATACATCCCTCAGCAGGGTCATCAACCATATATAACGACCCATGCTTCATACCACGAGCAATCACAAGATTTCCCTTGACCACCTTCCATTTGCCACCACCAAACCTTACTTCCATTCCATGTTTATCCACTTGACCTACAAAAATCAGTTTCTTATTCAACCCCAGAATAATCCTGACTTTCTTCAAGTTCCATGTAGTCCCCAATGAAGGGACCAAATCAATATCCCCCATGCCCGTAACTTCAAGAACCTCATAATTTGCAATTCAAACCTTTCCAAAATCTAAATGTTTTAGATTCACCATCGTTTCCCCGCTATTGATGGCATGAAACGAAGCCCTTGAATCCATGACCCAAGAGTCTACACAGCTTTGAATGCTGCAAACCAAAGCATCATCAGCATAAACACCCTCAGCAGCGTTCATTTGCTTTGAAGTACCCAAGCATCAACTCTTAACATGCCCTACTTCATTGCAGCTCCAGCACTTCACAGTTTTCCGAGTCCTAGACGGACTTTTTCCTCGACTCCCACTGTTTTTGTTATTCCCTCTTCCCCAACCAATATGTAGCATCTCAGAAGATGATCCTCCACTAGCACTCTTCCGGCAAACATCTTCACCTAGCACAATATCGCGGATCCCCTGAAAAGTCATATTAGCGGTCCCCACAGAACTTGTAACAACAATCACTGTCCCAGACCAACTATCAACTAGTGAAGAAAACAACACAGCTTTAGTCTCATCATCAAACTTGATTCCTACAAATGATAACACAAACAGAATTGAATTTAGATTGTTGATGTGGACTGTAACTAAGCTTCCTTCGTTCATCCTTGTCATGAACAATTTCTCATCAAGAACACCTTATTAGTAGCAAAGAGCTTCTCATACATATTCGACAGAGTCGACATCATTCCCTGAGCGGTAGTCTCGTGCATGATGTCGAAACCCTCCTTGACAAAGCCAATGTAATAGCTCCTCTGGCTTTCTTGTCATTTGAGTTCCATGCAGTTTCAGCAACTGCATTCATTTTTCTCTAGTTTATCCTCTAGCATCATATACGATCAGAGAGCCCTTAAGAGGATGGGAAGGGCGAAAGCGGTGGGACCGGATGATATCCTTATCGAAGCATGGAAGTGTCTAGAAGACGAAGGGGTTACTTGGTTGACATCGTTGTACAACAAGATACTCAAAACCGGTAAGATGCCGGACCAGAGGAGAAGCATCGTTTTAGTTCCTCTATATAAGAAGAAGGGAGATGCTCAGAGTTGTGAAAATTATAGGGGAATTAAACTTTTGAGTCATACCATGAAACTTTGGGAAAGAGTGATCGAAACAAGACTAAGGAGAGAAACCCAAGTAACTGAGAACCAATTTGGATTCATGCCAGGGAGATCGACCACAGAAGCAATACATGTTTTGAGGAGGCTCATGGAAAAATATAGAGAGAAAAAGAGAGATCTACATATGGTGTTCATCGACCTGGAGAAGGCGTACGATAGCGTACCGCCTCAGCTAATCTGGGACACCCTATAGCGTAGAGATATCCCTTGGAGATATATAGAGATGATAAGGGATACATATGAAGGTGCTAAAACGAGAGTTAGAACTCCAGTGGGCGATACAGACTTCTTTCATGTAAAGGTGGGACTACACCAAGGCTCGGCACTGAGCCCTTTCCTTTTTGCAGTTATCTTAGATGAGCTGTCAAAGTCTATTCAGGAAGACATTCCATGGTGCATGTTGTTTGCGGATGATATTGTGTTGGTGGCAGAGACAAAGGAGCACCTAAATACAAGGTTAGAAGAATGGCAATTGGCCTTGGAGAGTAAAGGACTACGCATCAGTAGGTCCAAAACGGAGTATCTTTGCTGTACCTTCAGGGGGACCAACGAGGAGGAAGAAGAGGAGCATCGCGTGAATATTAGAGGGCAAGAGGTGCCACAGACAACAAAATTTAAATACCTAGGATCTTTCATCCAGAGTGATGGAGACATTGATTGCGACGTCGCTCAACGTGTGCAGGCAGGCTGGAACAAGTGGAGAGCAGCTACAAGCATATTATGTGACAAGAGGTTTCCGGACAAGCTAAAGGGTAAATTCTATAGAGTAGCAGTTAGACCGGCCATGACGTATGGAAGTGATTGTTGGCCGATCAAAAAGATTCAAGAGAGAAAGCTGGAAACAGCAGAGATGAGGATGCTAAGATGGATGTGTGGGCACACAAGACTTGACCGAATAAGAAACGAAACCATCTAGGGGAAGACTGGGGGTGGCGTGCATCTCAAACAAAGTAAGGGAAGGAAGATTAAGATGGTTCGGCCATGTGAAGAGAAGAGGCGTGTTGGCTCCTGTTCGAAGCGTAGAGCACTTAATTGTGGACGGGAGGAGGTGCAGGGGCCGACCTAGGTTGACTTGGGATGAGCAGATTCGTCAGGATTTATTAGCATTACACCTCTCGGAGGACATGATCAGTGATAGGATTTCCTGGAGACGTAGAATAAGAGTGACGGATTATTAGGTACATAGAATACAGGTTAGAAGCCATAGTTTTTTTTAGGAATGCCTGATTGTCATGTTGGTATGTGTGATTTATGTCTTTTATGCATGTTGCAGGGGCGAATGAGGTAGTTTGTATGTGCCTATGGTTTGTTGCTTTTTAGGTGCATAGAATACAGGTTAGAAGCCATAGTTTTTTTAGGAATGCCTGATTCTCATGTTGGTATGTGTGATTTATGTCTTTTTATGCATGTTGCAGGGGTGAATGTGGTAGTTTGTATGTGCCTATGGTCTGTTGCTTTTTAGGTTTTTCGTTAGTATACTATGTTGATTTAGTGCTTGACTGCCTTTTGTGCTTCAATACTTATACATGTGCCTATGCGTATTCGTTCTGCATTTGTTCTTGTGGTGTGTTTGATGAAAAAAAAGGGTATAATGATAATAATGGTAATATATATATACATTAATCTATCAAAAAATAATAATAATAATAATAATAATAATAATAATAAAATAAAATAAAAAGGTTTTTCATGAGCCGGGGGTCTCGTCTGAAGCAACCTCTCTACCCTTATGGGGGTAGGGGTAAGGTTTGTGTTCATCTTTCCCTCCCCAGACCCTACTTTTAAGTGGGATTTCACTGGGTATGTTTGTTTGTTTGTATCCTCTAGCATCATATCCAAATCTCTCTGACTAAGCAATGCTTCCATTTGCAACTTTCACCCGACAAAATCAGTTCCATTGAACTTCTCAATCTAAATCTTTCCTACATCGGCCATTTGAAACTTGGTAACAAAACAAATCAACAGAAAATTCCCAACATCAATCAATATTCGGAAGATACTCCAACCAATTGTTTAATCATTAACAATTCCAAGTACAATCACAACAAAAAATTAGATCCTTTAACCACCCAAAAGTCAAATCAACAAACATATACGATTTATCTTGGTGTTTCCCAAAGAATCAAAGCAACAACTGATTTTTAGTAGATGAGGGTTCAAATTGGACCCCTAATCAGTGAGAAACAGCCGACAGTAGCAACCGGACAGAAGCCAAACATAGCAGCGATGATTCCAGGGTTTAACGCATAGTTACCTAAATCGCTCGATACGGGTACGCGGATCGTGTACGTGATTCGCTAGATTTAGTGTATTCGGTACAAAGGAGTAGGTTCATTCATAGTTGTCAAAAGCCCTCATGCGCTCACCTAGGCCCCAAAAAAAAAAAAAAGCCAGGCTCATGAAATGCGACTGGCAGCCTAGACGCACTCCGGTGGCTTTCCGGCTAGATTCCGGCAAAATTTTGGAATATCTGGCAAAGTTCAAAAAAATCCAACCATAAACCAGACTAAAACAACCATAAAAAGGCTTTATATTTTAAAAAATCTATATAACTAGATTATTAATTGTTTTATAGTTAGACTTTATATATTTTTTAAAAAAAAAATTAAGCTTAAAACATGTCAAACCTTTAAAAATGGTTACTTAATACGATGCGTCTAGTTTAAAAAAGCTCTCTCTTTTTTTGCGCCTTAAGCCTAGGCTCCGGGCGCGGCTTATGCGCCTTGAGTGCGCCTTGTGCCTTTGACAACTATGGGTTCATTTCGGTACGAACTAGTACGATGTACATTTATATCCGGTACAGTGTTCCAAAAAATCATAACACATAAAATTCATAATCAAAATTAGATAAAACAAATAAACCAATTAAATGAAGTTTAGGGTAAGTTTTTATCCAAATTATAACTCTAAGGGTTAATAAAGATAAGTTTTTATAAAAATTTAACTTTAATAGAGGTAAGTTTTAATATAATTTTAACTCCAAGGCTGAACATGTAAATGTAAGAAAACATAAATCCAAATTAAAATATTTAACCTAAAAACCCTAAAAATTAGGAGTATGAATCGTTTGAGAATGGGGAACGTGAATTTGCCGAAAATGGGAAGGATGGGGAACGTGAATTCGCCAAAATGGGGTAGAAGAATGGGGAACATGAATTCATTGATTTATAGACCCAATCAAAAGAATGGGGAACCTGAATCATCTGAGTCGGTCGGCCATATGAATTGTTGGAACTTGGAACGCGAATCAACAAAAGCAAAGTAGTTGGAACATGAGTCGCCGTCAGGAATGTTCGCGGTGCGGTTTGGGCGGTTTTGCAAAAGTTTCTGAACCAAACCACTAACTGCGGTTTCAAATAAAGGCAAACCAAACTGACCACATAAGTCATGTAGACCAAACTAGCCGGAACTGACGGTTCATGGTTCACGGTTTTATAAAAAAATAACAGAGGATAGTTAATAAAATGATGCAAAAGACAATAATTCATTTCCATTTCAAATTTCAATAGTCGAAAACCATAATCCAAAAGCCACCATTATCAAAATAACAAAACTAGTGGAAAAAAGTGGTGAACTGACTTTATTTGAAGATCATCATCTAAATCAATAATATAATAATCATCCTTTTTCAATTTAAAAAAACTTGGAGGCTGTGATTAAAGAGAATGAAGACTAAAGTGTTTGAAAAAACCATAATTCAAAAAAACCATAGCAGCTCTTTTTTTTTCTTGTCAGCAATTGTTCAATACATTCGTAATTTTAATCTCCAACAAGCCTTGGCTCTTATACCACTTAGGAATTAAGTGGCGCAATGGAACCAGATTAATCAATACATGCACACGAAAGCAAAGAAATACAGACACACGATATAAGTGGTTCGGTCGATGTGACCTACGTCCATGATTCACGGTTGCAACTAGGGATTCTTTATTGGTTAGGTGTTAAAGATTACATTTACATCACAAAGCTTTAAATATAAAAGTATTTAGGTTAAACACATAATGGGCTAGGATTAGGGCCGGCTGCCCTAAACTTCCCAAAGGCCTACGTAAACCTAACTGACATGTAGTCAATTTAACAAAATTATGAAACATATTTCCAAGCTTTGGAAGAAAGATTACGCCAGCATGCATTATTTTTAAAACTTTGCATGGACATGATAAATGGAGGAATCCTACTCATTGAAATTTTGATCGTAGGACATACATTAATGTAAAGCAAGTACAAAACTATAGTAAGTTAACAAAAAGAAAGATAAGGACACAAGCATAGATGATTACATAGTTAAGTTCAGACCAGAAAGTTCACATTGATACTTACGTTCTCTCTTGAGCTTTATATCTAGCATGAAAATCAGCCGCAACACATCGAACATCAGTAATCATAATATCACCTTCATTCTTCTCTCACAAAAAAAAATCATGAAATATACTGAGATCAATGTAACGTTTTGAATGGAATATAATTCTTGAATGTGACAAAAGAGACTGATCTTAGAACAAGATAATAAACTGACAATACCATTATTTTGAACATGGTACCAATTAATGTTCTTTATGTGTGGACCCCTTAAGGGGCAAAAGTAAAATTACACTAATTTTAACGTTATTTTACTTATTTTGTGAAAATAATCGTTAAAAGCATAGGGATGATTAACCTCAAACGATGACTTTGAGTTGGGGACTCCTTTGGAGCAGCCTCTCTATCCCAACTGGTATAGGGGTAAGGTTTGTCTCTATCCTTCCCCCCCAGACCCTACTCTAAGTGGGATTTTTACTGGGCATGCTTGTTGCTGTTGTTTTTGTTGTTTTATATGCATGCCCTTGTAGGCATATTAAAAGGAACCTTTTCTTAGGGAGTTTTTCATGAATATGTACTAATTAAACTAGTGAAGTACTAGCGCATGACATTAGGTGGTCTAGGAGAGCTTAAAACCAAAAAATGGAGGGGATGAAACTTGTTGATAGCTCTCATCCTAATAGGATACACATGTACCAATGGAGGATACACCAACGGGATACCAAGAATCATAAGACCATTTGAACCATACCTGTAAGAAATGGTTGACAGCTTTCTTGACCACAGACGGTTCATGCGGGGGCAACTACACATAAAGAAATGACAGAAAATGTATATATATAATAATCACAAGTAACTAAAATTAATTTGCTGATGCAAAAAAGTAGCTATTAATCTGATGATCGATTCAAAAAGGATATACAAATTTACAATGCATGAGAGAGAGGATTGAGAGATAGATGGTTCGACTTCAAATGGTAATATCATTGCATACACTGGTTAGTAACCAATTAATAAATTTTCTTTTTCTTTTCATTCATGCTATTTTTCCTGAACCTCAAAATATATTAGCACCCAACAAGTTTGCTAACGATGGCAAAAAAAAAAAGAGAATACAAATATAATAATAAACTCATACAAATAAATAGACCAAACAAAGAATAGAAATAAGCTACCAGTGCCACCTATACATGCTTATTGCACATTTGCATCCACATAGATATCTAGAGCCAGATAAATAGATCTGCCAGAAGGAACCGGATCAAACAACAGAAGATTAATCACAGTATTTTCTTAAGAGATACCAATTCTACAGTTTTAAGATGTTTAATAAGGTTGTCAAAATTAATGCCAATGTTATGCCAAAACCTTAAAAAAACTTAGTCCAGAAATGAGTAAACATGATATGATCACATCAGATCTATGGTTCAATAGAATTCTTTTTATAGAATATAAATTGGACCCACATTAGAGTTTATCACTATTGCAACCATAATGGTGGTTTTTCCGATATTCATCTTGTCCTGCTTCGTCAAAATCCACCTATTCTATAAAAAGACACACTACCATGTTCAACAATATGCCCTACACTAATAGTCTGATAATATTCAAATATGCAACAAAGCAATTGCCTACATTAAAAAGTCAAATGCACATAAAAACATTAAAAAGAATGTGCAACTTTATATGCGAGTTACCACTTCACCAGGTTTTCTTTTGCTTATTCGTTCTACATCTACATGACAAACATTTGATAAAGCATGAACTCCTGCATCCTGCACACGTATAAGATATATTAACAACACAATTATAACCTGCAATCGCATATGAAAATGAAGAAGATAAAAGGGAAACATAAACCAACAGCATGCGGGATTGCATGTATGTATTGTTAGTTAAACTTGTAATTTGGCTGAATTAGAAGGACGTAATTTAGCAAGTATTGTTAATGTTTTAATTTCATCTTTATTGAGTTTGTTGTTGTTTTGTTTTTGTTTTATGTTTATCAGATTATAAAGGATAAATCCTATTTATGAGGAATCCTAATAGAAGGATGATAAGGAAAAGCTGTTAGCATCCTCTAAAAGGATTAGGATTGAGTCAGCTATAAAAGCCTTGCTTTGTAATTTGTTTTATGCATTCGAATAATAGATAAAACCAGAAGGGATTCTCTTCTGAGTTTTTGATGAGTTGTGTGTGGAACTTTTAATTCCAAGAACTTCAATTGGTATTAGAGCCTCGTTAAAGAAGCTTGAAGTACAAGGAGCTGAACCGGACACTCTTGGGAGATCTGAGTTCAAGCAGGATTTCAATCCCCAAGATGACGACTCGAAGGACCGAGTCAGAAGCAATCTCGAAGCGCCATTTACGTACAAAAAAAGGAAGAACAAGAGCAATGGCAGCAGCAAACAATGCCATCACGTTCCAACCAAAGAAAGCACCCCAGCCTCTCCAGCGATGCTAAACATGGAGAACTACAATATCTGGGCAATCAGGATCAAGGCGGTGTTCCGAGTCCATGGAACACTTGAAGCCATTGAACCTGTGGCGGGAAGACTAGCGGATGCCGAGAAAGACGATATAGAAGTCGCTATGTTGTATCAATCCATTCCCAAAGAGCTAATCCTCCAAGTTTCAGCATTATTTAAAACGGCTAAAGAAATCTGGGAAGCACTGAAAACTCGATTTATAGGAGCAGATAGGGTTCGAAAAGCCCGACTCCAAACCCTGCAGTTTAATTCGAAAGCCTGAAGATGCAAGATAACGAGAGCATTAACGACTTCGCAGCAAAGCGGTCCCGCTTCGTTTCAAGATCAAATGCCCTTGGAGCAACAATCAGAGACAAGAAACTGGTTAAGAAACTACTTGGCATTGTACAAGAAAAATTCTTGCCCATTGTAGCATCCATAAAACAGTTTGCCAATCTAAAAACTATGCCATTACAGGAAGCCATAGGCCGACTAAAGGCATTCGAGGAGAGGATCAAACCAAAGGAGAAGAACCCGAGCTCAAAATCTGATCAGTTACTCATGACTTTTGAGAACTGGAAGAACAAAAGTAGGCAAGAAAATTCTCAAGGATATGGAAGAGGAAGGGGCACAGCCAACTCTCGAGGCAGGGGCTAAGGGAGGACCTATGGAGGAAGGGGAGAGGCCAAGACGCAGACCAGGAGCCCATTCCCAAAGGATTCAGCATACAAAGCAAAGGTGCCTCTGGAACTACTCTATGCAGATGTGTGTGGGCCGATCCTTCCAGTCACACCAGGGGGAAACAAATATATTCTTTTAATTGTTGATGAAGAGAGTCGTTACATGTGGGAATACCTTATCAAGTCTAAAGATGAGCTGTTTGATTGTCTAAGGAGTGTCAAAGAAAGGATCGAGCTCTAAACAAATAAGAAGATAAGGATATTGAGAACCGATAATGGAGGAGAATTTGTGTCCCACAAACTCCAGCAAAATGGAGTGATAGAGAGAAGGAATAGAACCGTGTTGAACATGACTAGAAGCATCCTAAAAGCCATGGGGCTACCACAACATTTCTAGGCCAAAGGAGTTCGACACAGTGTCTAAATCCTAAACCGTATCCCCACAAAAGCTCTTAAAGATTCAACTCCCCATTAGGCATTTAAGGGGAGAATGCCGAGTATAGGACATCTCAAGGTCCTTGGATGCCTCGGTTATACAAAAACATTAGCAAATCATCTAAAGAAATTAGATGATCGAAGCATAAAGATGGTATACATGGAAATCAACTGAACACAAAAGCATATCGAATGTACAATCCTATGATTGGGAGAATTCATGTCACAAGAGATGTACATTTCGATGAAACAAAAGGATGGGAGTGGGTAAAGAACACATAAGGGCATGAAGATAACAATCAGAATTGAACAGGAATTTTTGGTTCAATTGGAATCTAAAGACCAGGAAATGCAAGATTTGAACTCTTATGGTTCTTATCAAAACAATCCAGATGTTTCAGAAACCTCTGATGAACAGTCTGAGTGGAGCAGCCTAGAGAATAAGATCAAAGGCAGGGGTCATATGTTGCCCAAAGATCTAGGTGATCGCATATTCTCACAAAAGCCCCTGCAAAAAGGTTTGATGATACGCCCCAGAAAGCAACTAAGGAGTTAAAAGTGGTTTATGAAAAATCCACTCAATCCTAGATAAATGAAGTTGACTAATGCTCCTAGATGAGGAACCCTGATCCTACTTTTAAGCAAAGGAAGGAAAAGATTGGCAAGATGCAATGAAGGCTGAAATAGCTTTCAATTGAAAAGAACAACAATTGGATCCTCACATATTTACCAAAAGGAGTCAAGCCCGTAGGACTGAAGTGGGTTTACAAAACAAAGAGGGATGCACAAGGAAAGATAACAAAGCACAAAAAGCCAGACTTGTGGCTAAAGGGTATCTGCAGAAGTATGGTGTTGATTAGGAAGAAGTATTTGCCTCTGTGGCAAGGATGGAAACGGTAAGACTAATCATGGCTATTGCAGCTCAAAAAGGCTTGTTTGTACCTCATTTGGATGTTAAAAATGCCTTCCTACACAGAGAATTGAAGGAGCAGGTGTTCATGAATAAGCCAGATGGTTTTATCAAAAAAAAGAGCAAAAAATAAAGTATACAAACTTGTCAAAGCCCTGTATGGATTAAAGCAGGCACCTAGAGCCTGGAATACTAAATTTGATAGTGTCCTCCAGGGTATGGGATTTACCAAGTGCAAACATGAACCAGCCATATACAAGAGAAGTCAGAAAGGAAAGACTATTCTTATGGGTGTATAAGTGGATGGCCTGCTTATAACCGGAGGATGTAAAGATGAGATAATTAGGTTAAAGAAACAAATGGAAGAAAATTTTGAGATGACAGATATTGGGTTATTGACTTATTACCTTGAAATAGAGGTAAAGCAAAGCAATAATAATCTATCAGCCAAGGTGGATATGCGAAGAAAATCTTACAGGAAACAGGATGAAGAATTGCAATGCTACAACCTTTCCCATGGAACCAGGTCCAAGGGTAGATCCGACACTGTTCAAAAAGTGAGTGGGTTACCTTCGGTTTTTGACACATACTAGACCTGAACAGAAAACAGATATCCTGACCAAAGCTTTACCAAGGAAGAAGTATACTGACTGCTGAGATGAGAAGCGAGCTGGAGTTAGAGAAACTACAAGTTTAAGGGGGACATTGTTAGTTAAACTTGTAATTTGGATGAATTAGAAGGACGTAATTTAGCAAGTATTGTTAATGTTTTAATTTCATCTTTATCGAGTCTGTTTCTGTTTTGTTTTTATTTTATGTTTTTTCAGATTATAAAGGATAAATCTTATTATGAGGAATCCTAATAGAAGGATGATTAGGAAAAGTTGTTAGCATCCTCTAAAACGATTAGGATTGAGTCGGCTATAAAAGCCTTGCTTTGTAATCTGTTTTATGCATTCAAATAATAGAGAAAACCAACAGGAGTTATCTTCTGAGTTTTAGGTGAGTTGTGTGTTGAACTTCTGATACCAAGAACTTCATGTATGTCACACATTGTACATCTTCAACGTGAATCATGCAACAATATTCAATACAATTGTCACTGTATAATTCACCTACCGTCCGACTCGAGCAGAAGATGGAAACTGGCTGACCGATGAACTTGTGAAATGCGCTCTAAATGAAACCACAAACATGTCAAAAATCATTGATAGAATCAAATAATAAGTCGTTTTCAGCTAAATCACCTGGAGAACACCAACAACGGTCCTGCAATTAGTAGCTTGTTGTTGAGCGCCAGAGAATCGCGTTCCAATGTACTCAATTGCAATCAAATACCTCTGAATCGTGCTAGGGTTTTGTCCCATTGTTCTATTTTCCGGTTTTTCTGGTTGATCTTTTTCTTCGGTGTACTTGGCGATCTTCAATGGCGGCTGGTGAGATTCAGGGCGTTTGTCCGGCGAGTAATTGTTTATCGCCGGCGGTGGTTGATCGTCGGTTGTCATTTGTAAGGTTTCGAGTTTCTTCTTCAAGGGGTTACCATGAGTGAAGGGTAAGGCGAATGAGGTGGGTGAGAGACTGGAAGCAGAAATTGAAGGTGGAGAAAGACAAACATGAACCACGGTTGATAGCCTCATTGCCTTTTACCCTGTTTTAGTGTTTTGTGAAGGGGGTGGAGAAATTAGGTTTTTTTTGTAAATTACCCCACATCTACATGTTATAATAGAATATTTTAAAGGGACACATCACACATGCATTAAAAATCTTAAAAATTTTCTTAATCTAATATTTTACTAATTTATTATAATATAATTTATAAATCATAAAAATATTTCAATTATACTTTATCTTAAAATATAATTTTATTATTATTAAAAAATTATTATTATTTTATATTAATAAATTATATTTTTTTAATTATCTAACCCGTGTAATACAGGGGTTTTAGGCTAGTTGTAAATAATTGTCATGTTGTCGCGGGTGCGTGGTTGATTAACAACGGCTTGCATTGGAGGCGAAGATACCGTCATCATTATCATACTCATGATATCTTTCATTAGCATGCTTTATGTTAACTTTTCAACCAAGCATCTTTACGATGTCTGCAACAAATTATTCAATAATACTTCTTGTAATTTATTGACTCTAGTTTTTATCTCATTATGTCCTCCACTTATATAGAGTAAACATGTTGATGATTATGGCTGAGACACGTATTCAGTACACTCCCCCTTAAAACAGATTTTACGCATTTTCTCAAGAATGTGTCTGTCTCCGATGTAACACAACTGGACAGCATGTGTACTGTTGGGATTAACCTATCACCTGAAAATGATATCTGAAACAAGAGTTTTGAGAGTTGCGAAAGCTATAAATTCTTCAAAGTGTGTTGTAGGTTGCATGTAGTATTCTTGGAACCAAAAACTAGACACCAATTGTCTTGTAGTTTTACTACAAGGTGGTGATTCTAAAAGTATTGACGGGTACATACAATCAATACATGTAATTTAAAAAGTCTTGATTTAATCTATCTATATACTATATAATATAAGAGTAAATATTTTGTCACATGTCATCTCTTTACTACACTATTGCCACTTGTCACATTTTTATATCACAAGTGACACTAGTTAAGTAGTTATTATTTCATTTAATTCACTCTCCTATTATATAACTATTTTCTCTTTCTTATTAAATTAAATTTTCTTTTATTAAATAATTGTAATATTAATAACTAATATATTTTTTATCTTTATCTCTTTTTATTTTAAAACACACTTAAATTTTTTTATAGAATACGACATTTTGTAAAACCAACATTTTTAAAGTAAGAAATATTTTATTTTCAAACAAACAAAATTTATGTAAAAAACAAGTTGTCATAATTTTTTTAAAATAAAGTATACTATAAAAGAAGTTTTTAACCAATGAAATTTTATAAACAAATAACAAATTTTTAATTTATTTATAAATTAAAGTAATCAAAATGATAGAGAAAGTTACACTTTTGGTCCGTCATGTTTAACAGTATTTTTAAATTGGCTCATTTAAAATTAGTAATTATAAAAATTATATTTTATATTATTGATATATAAAAGTTAGTTTTAATATAATACTAACTAGAGTTTTTAGCGTCAATTATTTCAAAGATATCAATTGTTAAACATTAAAAGGTCATTTATCATTTTTATATGATTAAAGTTTTTAATTATTTTTTATCACTTAAAATATTTATTAATATGTAAATTAATCAGTTTATATCAAAATATTATTTTATAATTGCTAAATTTTCATTGCTAACTATTTAATATTTTATATTAAATCCGTGTAATACACGGGTAAATAACCTAATTAATTAATATAGAGATTTTGATTTTAATTTATACTAAATTTGAAAGTTACTCAAATAACTTAAATTTCCAACAGTGTATTCAATGACGAATCTAGGATTTTTTTTCTAATTATGTCACTGTATTTGTGCGTTCTAGTTTCATGGTATCGAACATAATTTTTCCCGATCGGTTTTACTGTTCGGGTTGGGTAAAAAACTATTTAGAGTTGTTCCTTGCGAGTTTTTATCTTTTATAAACATTGCATTACATTATCGACTGAAACTTGTTGGAATAAGTATTTTTTGTCACACCCCGGGCCGGCGGGGTTGGATCGGAGTCCCCGTCAGGCGGAAGGTTCCCAGGGCGCGATATCGGGTGTTATAATCGGGTTGATCAGATTGTTTACATAGCATCAACGTTTAAGAATATCTAAAGCACAATCAAATGATATATAGGATTACAAAGTTAAATTACAATAGCACTGTTCTGCAATTTAACTAAGTAAACCTAATCAAAAGAATAATGTTTATATCTTGTAACTATGCAAGATATCAAAAGTATAGTATATCATCAACAAAAGATGTGCTTCTCCAAAAGTTACTAGGTCCTCTATCTGGGCAACCTAGTATGCAAATCCAAAAGCTTAAGTTTACACCTGTTCTTCACCTGAGAAAGCATGTAAAAAGATCAAGTCAACACAACGGTTGGTGAGTTCATAAAGTTTATAAGTTTAAAATAGTTTCACACAAACCTCTTTTGGTAAAACCTTAACCTCATTAACTCCACATGTAATATCCAAATCGGTATGCTTATATATAGGGCATACCCCTGAGTCGAGCCTACGACCCGCCCAGACGCCATCCCACCACATACTAATCCGGATATGACACTGTTGTTAATAATAATTAAGCATTTTACCTACCAATCAATCCCAATCTTCATCAAAGCTTTTGTTGTCTGTTTCAAAGTTTTCATGTTTATTGTATTCATAAGTGTTAGTTTATCATTACGTTTATCAAGCATCATAGATTCACACGCACATAGTTTAGCAATTACATATCTCCTATAAGCAGACAAAAGCTCTAGAATACCAGAAGTTTAGCAATTACATGTCTCTTATATAGATAATAGCTTAGCATTTAACAAATTCATGATTAGCCTTTACATACCTCTTATAAGCCGACAAAAGCTCTGGAATACCAGACGTTCAGCAATTACATGTCCCTTATAACCAGGTAATAGCTCCGTAACGTTACGTTTATGTTTAGCCTTTACATACCTCATATAAGCCGACACAAGCTCTGGAATACCAGACGTTCAGCAATTACGTGTCCCTTATAACCAGGTAATAGCTTAGAATCGATACTTTCATGTTTAGCCTTTACATACCTCATATAAGCTGACAAAAGCTCTGGAATACCAGACGTTCAGCAATTACATGTCACTTATAACCAGGTAATAGCTGAGTATCATTATGTTTATGTTATTACATGTATCTCACCCCATAGGTACAAGCTCTGGAATACCAGACGTTCAGCAATTACGTAGTCTATGGTTAGATACATGTATGATGGCCTAGTAGCATGTAATAGTTTCTAAACATCATATCTCATGTAATAGTATCAAGTCTTATGTAATAGTATCAAGTCTCATGTAATTGAATCACATCTCATGTAATTGAATCAAGTATCATGTATTTGTATCATGTCTCATGTAATTGCATCACATCTCATGTCATTGAATCAAGTATCATGTATTTGTATCATGTCTCATGTAATTGAATCACATCTCATGTAATTGAATCAAGTATCATGTATTTGTATCATGTATCATGTAATTGCATCAAGTCTCATGTATTTGCATCACGTATCATGTAATTGAATCAAATAACTAACAATTGATTTTAAGCATCTAGCTTAAAGTAAAGGTTTCAATCATAAGTAATCATGATTATGTTTTAAAGCATTTAAATAACATTTCAATAAAATGTTTAACATGCTTCTCAGTCCCGAAGTAAAAACAAATAAGTTTGAAAGGGGACAATGAACTCACCTGTGTTGTAGCTCTTACGTTTCAACCAATAAAATAATGCGCGCTCGTTTGTTGTAAATTAAGTATCTTCAGCACCTGTGTTGATTTATTACGATCCGTATACTATAAGTATTTATAGTTAATGTGTATAGGGTTTAGGTCTCGGTGTGCGACTATATGTCCTATTTACTTGCTAATGTGTTACTAATATTTTATTTAATTATTATATGTTACATACCCTCTATAAATCCCTTATCCGTTAGTTAATAACAACTTACTTTTAAATTTTACGAAAATCGGGCAGAGTTTCCTTTGTTTTTAGTCCAAATCCAGACAATTTATATTGTCTATTTTACAACCAAATCCCAATCAATTATAACAAAACTAACTTTCATAACTATATAAACTTTAAACAAAACCAATGACATTAAAAAATATATATAACAACTCGCTATTAATTAAAATCATTTTATTTGAATATTCTCAATTGTTTAACCATGCCATGAATTGCAATGGGTTGCGTGTAGACAACATAAAATCAAACAACCGATACTTAGTTTGTCTCATTGAATTCCCATTGATCTTATCGTGTCGTTCTTTAGTTCTTTCGAAACCTATAGCCATGTAACAACCCTTTTAACTTACCATAAGTTATCATGTCTCTTTGTTTTGATTATTGGTATCCCAAGTGTTTCAATCCCATTTATCACCTCTTGAAATCCATTGTGGTTGTCTAACTCATGTTTCATTTATAAACATTTAGTTTATAAATTTTAAGTGCTTAAATTATATTATAGATGGTGTTGATGGGTCGTAGGATTTATAACCATTGAGTAACCCTACTAGACTCCAACCGATACTATGCATTCTTTTGTGGTCCAACTTTCTTAAACTTGTTGTTAAGTTTACTTGAACCAACCTAACCATGTTATTGTCATAAGTGTCAAGGTTAATATTTGTATTTTTATGACCCTCAAGGGTTAATGTGTATGGTAAAAATGATCGGCTAACACCTCATTTAACCCTTATTAGTATTACCTTGTTTAGTTTGTTCCCATATTGTTTGTCATTATATTTTAACTAACTGGGCCAGCTTGAAGGATAGATATTACCTTGAACAAAATGTTGCTAAGTTATCTTTCTTGGTTATATTCTAAATCATCCTTTTGTTATTAAATTACTTAGCCCATACTCTGTTTAGGTTTGGAGTTTCTCTCTGTTTTTTTTTTATATACATAATACTAATATTGAAGGACAAGCTGTTAATACCGATGGCCATCACCAATACAGCTAATACCCAAGCTCACCATCGATATTTTGACATTCCTATGCTTCTTTTGTTCTCGCTTCTGTTCCATTTTGTTTACTTTCAATTTCATATTACTTGGAAGACATCAGCATATTAATATTAACAATAGGTGGGACACCATTGGAGACTTAGTTTATTCATCATTAAAACACAGAACAAAAGGAGGCTGCACATTGCAGAACCGTTGCCCCCATCTCTTGGCCTAATCCTATTTCAACATTGATCTTATCCACGTATTTCAGCCATCCAAGACTTCTATGGCTTAACTTAACATTTTTCTGATGTTCCTAACTCATCTTTGTGCAAATGTCTATGTGTTTTGAAGGGATATAACGGTTACAAGTTCATACCTCAAAGTTTATGGAAACCCACTTCCAGCAGCAACTTCTCTCTAAGATTCCGGATAAAATACTTCGAATTAGCTCCGATCCCTTGTACTTTCAGCTTCCCCTCGTCGACACGGTCGTTTCGATATATTATACGCGCGATTTGGTTAAGAAACGAAGGAGTTATGATGATTTTTGTGTGGAATTCTTGTGAAAAACGAAATAAAAACGTGATTGAGGTTAGAGAGAGAGTGTGATCAGCCACCATGAGGAAGAAGATGAGTTTAAATGGTTTTTTATACCCCGAGTGGTTCCCCGCGTGTTCGGTCTCCCTCGGTGTCGGTTTCGCGTATTTTTACACGCGTTTTAATACGGTTGCGCAATTAAACTTTATAGATTGAAATTTAGATTTCTTTGATTATTATTATTATTATTATTATTATTTTTTTTTTTTTTTTTTTTTTGAGTTTCAAAATTACAAAACAAGAAATATTTTATTTCCTTAAATTTATGATCGTTCGTATCGTTATTCGTTTTCGTTTCGTCAGATCGCGTCACCATCGCGCGTATTCGTTCGAATCGTCATTCGAACGAACACGTCGATGGTTTGGCTTTCTGATTCTTGTTTTCTACTGTTAAGTCATTATTTCAGAACGTTAAATTATCGGAATCATTCATACAGATCGTCACCTATACAAATAACTCGTCGGTTTAGCATTCCGTAACAATAGCCGTTTTAGTTTCGTTTTGTTTCACCTCACATACGTTTATGTAAACTAGTATCACATCAAGTATTTATGTTTCAACATTGTGTTGTCTGACATGTTTCAGACTGTTTAACCCTAAGGTTTCAGTCAGATTCAGACAATCGTTTAATAGTTTCATGCTAATCAAATGTATAAATAGTCTAAACATAGTTTAACGAAATGTGTACTTGAATAACTGTACATGTTTACTGTTACGATCACTGTTCCGGCACGCGTCCGGCACAGATGTTACATTTTCCAACATAAAAAATGCATGAATCATTTATGTGTTTTCTTGTTTTCATCATCCTTTTGATAACAAATGTTGTCACTTGTCACACCCACCCCGTCCAAAGCGGAATCACGAGAGATGCAATAAATGGAAATCAAGAGAACATGGTCAACATAAATACTTAACATTAACATGGCAAAGTAATTGTATCAAACTTACAAAATAAGTTATCAAATCAAATGTTACATTTATAAAAGATTCCAAAAATATGGCATAATCGTATAGGCTATATTAAATCTTCCAATGTAACTCAAAATGCTTGCTTCTACTTATATTCAAGGTCCTGAAAACACATGAGAAAACAATCAACCAAAAAGTTGGTGAGATTCACAAGTTTGTAGACTCTATAAATGTTTAGTAGGATCATCGTCCCAAAATGCTATGCTATTAGTATAATATGCTAATCAGACATGTGAATATATGAAATCTACATGAGTGCACAACCAAACCTCTGATTGACTACTCGTGACTATAAATAGTTTGTGTAATGACCAGTTTTAACGGTCACAAGTATTAATAAATAAATGTTATTATGCTTTTAAATTATGTTGTGATGATAACATTTGGGGTATTTGTGACATCCAGTACCTGATCGTCCGGCAAGTCCGTACGGTACGTGTACTTTCACTTTTTACTGTGTGTAAATACGATATGTGAACGGTGTATGTGATAACAGAATTCAAAATACAAGAAACAGTTGTACGTATTTATGTGAGAACTTAAATACTGTAAGTACAACACTCACGATAAACAATAGTTGTTTGTACTTAGGTGAAAACCTAAGTGCAGTTAAGACAACGAATCAAGAAAGACAACAGTGTGCAAGTAAACAACAAGAACATGTCGGTTGCGATCTGATATCCATAGATGACAGGAATCAAATGGCCGATAAATCAGTACGAAAACAATGTGAAAACAGGACGTTTAGTTGAGTCCGCCACTAAGGAAACACAATTCAAACATAATTGCAGTGTTGTTTCAGAATAGCGAACTGACATTGTGTTTGCGTGGGTGACGATTCACACAAACATATCTGTGAGTTTAACGTTCTGAAGCAATGACTGAAAAGTAGAAAACAAAAGTCAGAAAGCCAAACCAACTTCGTGTTCGTTTGGGTGACGATTTGAACGAATACGCCCGAAGGTGACGTGTTCTGACGAAATGAAAACGAAAGACGATACGAACGAAAATAAAATAAGAAAAATAATTATAAAACATTTACTAGGAATAACCATCTTTAAAACTTAAAAATAAAGTCCTTCGCGTAACAATCCGGAAACACAACGGGGACGCGAAACGAGCAACCGAAACGAACCCGAATACCCTCGGGGTATATAAAGCCTAAATTAGGCTCCTTTCTCATTTAATCCACCTCCTCTCTCTCTCTCTCTCTAAACACACAGACCCTTTTTCTCTCTCTCTCTCTAAAGATTTCATCTTCAAATCTTCACATCTAGCTCATTTCTTGGTGAAATCAAACATTCTTGGTGTCCACTGTAGCTACAAACCTGCACTACAAGAAAATACAACTAATCTGAAGAGTTGAGCGGCCGAAATCAAGGTATTTAAGCTTGAACATGCCAAAAATGTGGGTTTTGTACAACCTTGTTCGACACACACACTTAACCGGTTATAAACTATCTCCTTAGAACCCAACACTCTTGAGAAGTCATCTGCACTTAACACTACCTTGGGTATAGCTTTGCAACAGATTTGAAGTTCGATGATGAGGTTAATCAGTTGCAGGTTCGCGAATAGAGGGCTGGCCGAACCATGCTGGACCAGCCTGTAAGCAGCCGAACCTTCATCCCTCAGCCGAACCTTCTTGCTGCCACGAACCATCATCACGAACCTCACATCATGCACGGCGAACCTGTGGTGGCGAACCCCGATCAGCCGAACCTTTGGGCTACGAACCACTATTGCCGAACACACCCTGGATCCACGAACCTTTGATCATGCGAACCCCTAAGACTAGCCAAACCCTTGCATGGTTGAACCTTCTATGAACCGAACCTTAGGTGGAACGAACCTGAGCCAGTGGATAGCCGAACCCTTCATGTTCACGAACCAAAGAGCCACTAAACCCCTTAATGCCGAATCTTTTTGCATGACGAACCTGTGGGAGTGACAATAGGTTCGCTGGCCAACTACTTAATTGAATGCAACAATTATTGATCAAGCCCATTTCGTTGGAACCAATAGACTTATCCGGCCCAATATAGGCGGCCTACGCTCACTGATCAGCTTTAGTTGGCCCAATCCAGGTTGATTAACCTAGCCCAATAAACTTATTCGGCCCATGTGATTCTTTCCGGTCCAAGAACAAACAAGAGCCCATGATCACCTAACTCGGCCCATACTGTAACATCAGTGCCAGAAACGTCACCGGAACAGTGATCGGTACAGTAAAATGAAGAGTAAACCAAGTACACATACCAGTTGTTGTTCATATATCATTATCACTTTATGTTATCATAGCACAGTTTTAGAATTTACTCAGAAACGAAACTCAGAAACATGGTTCATCAGTCAAATAATTACCTGGCAATACAGAACCATCATGTGATTATTTGTTAGGATTTTATTATGTATAAACGTATGTGAGGCTTTATAGAACAAAACAGAACGGATGTCGTTATGTGAATGTTAAATCGACGGATTATTCGTATAGGTGACGATCTGTGCGAATACATCTGAAAGTTTAACGTTCTGAATGATATTCGATAATTAGAAAACCATATTGAAAAGTATAGTTATCGTCGTGTTCGTACGGGTGACGATTCGAACGAATACGCACGATGACTGTACGATTCGATTTTAAATAGTAAATTAAATATTTTCGAAAATTGAAAATAAACAAAAGATATTTAGTTAATTTATTAGGAATCACAACCTAAAATAATTTTATTAACCTTATTTTAAAACCGAGACGTTTCGTTACGAGAACGAAACGAAACCGACACTTTTACGCGAAACCGAGCAACCGAAACGAACCCGAACTCACCCGGGGTATAAATACCCGAAATGAGTCTTCTTCCTCATTCACCCTCTTCACTCTCTCTCTCTCTCTCTCTCTCTCTAAAACCAAAAACCCGGAACTTTCTCTCTCTAGAAAGTTCCGACTTCCCACAACTAGATCTCACTCGTTTCATGACGAAATCTCGCATTCTTGGTGTCTAAACGAGCACCACAACTCGTAGAACACGAAAGTACAGTCGATCGGAACCTGGATCCATCAGATTTCAGGTAGATTTGAAAGTTATTTTCGGTTTTAAGGGTTTCAAAACCCTAATTTCGCACCTTCTTGCAAACCGGTTCTTTACCTTAAAACCCTTAGGGAATCACCACCATACACACCTAGAAGAAGTTAGGAATTTGTAGAACACCATGGATTAGCCATTTGATTGAAAATGGGGCTGCTGTGCTAGGGGAGTTCGAAGACCCAAATGGGATTTCTGCCCAGCTCACATTCGGCCGAAAGGGCCAAGACTTTTCCACCTTCGGCCAACCAACTCTATTCGTTCGGCCTCCCGCAAGCTGCTCAACTGATTCGGTTCCAACCCCTTCGGCCAAGCCTCACCCGAACCAACCATTCGGCCGACTAGCCGTGACTGAACCAGCAAGGAGCCGAATGACTCATTCTCTCGGCAACTCCCTTTCGGTTCAGGTTCATTCGACCAAGGTCTCACCAGAATGGGACATCTTGCGGCCACTTTTTTATTCGGCCAAGACCTATTTGGCTGGAGCCATACTCGGTCGACCAGTCCTTCGGTCGGTTTCCTTTTAATCGGCCCAATGCCATTCGGAACAGCAGCCCAGGGTAGTTCGGTCAGCCCAGAATATTCTCATTCGGCTGGCCCACCTTTTTCCTGTAGGTCCAAGACCTCATTCGGCCTAACCTACTTCGGCTCCATTCATTCGAGCAATCCAGCAGTTATTCGGCCAAGTCTTACGGTCGGGACCCATTCGGGTGAGCCATTCCATTTGGCTAAACTTTTTAGCAGTCGGGTCTTGACAATAGCATAAACCATTTGGCCAAATACTTGGGTTAGGATTTCATGTTGACGATGGTGTGATTATGAGTGCATGGGAACCCACGTGAATGCATGCATGAGGAGAGAAAACGTAAGAGGGATATATGTTAAAGCCTCATAAATAACAATAAGGGTTTAAATCAAGGTTATTGAATGGAATCTCGTTCTAAGATGCATGAAATCATTTAAAAGAAACACGGATTAGGGTTTGGGATAACAAGAGTTTTTCTTAACTTTATTATCATTAAAACATGGATTTGAACATCATTTTGGGTTCAACATATTTGAGAAATCACGAGGATTAGAACCATAAGCTAAGGATAAGTGTGTAGATGTAACTATTAACATTTAATCCTTAGGAATTTCATAAGAACCTATAATTAAACGAGATGATTCACTTGAATTATCTAGTACGAGTTATTTAAAGAATCATGGGACGATCAAAGTCTAATAATGGGCCCAAGGGTGGCCCAATGGGTTGATATAAGCCCATCATGTTTAATTACATTTTTCTTAAATTAATTATGTTTTTCATAAAAGAAATTAAATTGTAAGTTGTTCTCAAATTAAAATAAAAGGTTTTTCTAAATAAATGTTCAACTTAAATTTTTTTAACTTAAGAATGCTTTAATTAAAGACTTGTAATTAATAATGTGGGATAAAGGGTTTACTTACGGGTAATATGTTAGATTAACTAGATAGAATCTTAGAAACACATTAGTATCATAGGACACTTAGTTGCACACCAAGACCAAAACCCTAGACGCGTCTATTATAAATACTCATCACATTCGAATTCTCTTAAAACAACTCAGGTGCTAAAGATACATAGGCAACAATCAAAGAGCGCGCATATCTTTTGTGGTTCAAGTGCACAACAACACAGGTGAGTTCATTGCCCCTTTTCTAAACATTTTTGTTTTCAAACGCGGGGCTGAGAAGCATGCGTAAACTGTTTTCATTAAATTGTTTACTTAAATGCTTTTACTTATTATATACTTTATATATGCTTGTTTATACACCTAGACTCTTGTCTAGGAAAATTTCAGGCTAAATTAACTATCAAGTTAATTAAGCAAGTTAATTAAATTACTCTTATGAGTAATACCTAAATTCTAAACTCTAAATAAACCCTTAGTCCATCGAGTTCAAATTTCAGAATCTAAATTCAAAGTGAAATCAAAAGAACCAAAGCTAAAGATCAAATGCAATGGAATCTAATCCAGTGTGCGATCAGTAAACTCAGGATCCTAATCATGAATCTAAAATCATTGTGAAATCATGGAAATTCTAAAGATCAATTCAAAAGAACTCAAGGAATCAGAAATAATAAATGTGTGTGAATCATTGAATAATGAAATCATTAAGATTTAATGAAATCATTAATACTTGAGTTAAGGTGGATGTGAGTTGTATAGAAATCAAGATCACGTGTAACACACATAAAGTCCTGTCACAGTAGTAGACTCTTGTAGTCAAGCTACATGGGCAATAACGTGAACGATCAAATGAAATCAATGTCAAAAATCAAGAGAATCAAGGACGATCAAGAACCAAAGGATACCCTTAAAGTCTCGACGCATACAATAGGCCAGAGGGTCAAGCTGATATGGGCAAAACATTAAAGTCCTGACGCATACAGTAGGCCAGAGGGTCAAGCTGATATGGGCAAAACATTAAAATCCCGGCTAGTTCAGGTGTACTCCTTGTGAGTTATGCCTGACATGGGTCACGTGTGAGAGGGTACAACTTGGACAACCATCAACAACTAAGTCTAATTGATTGAGTCAAATAAGGCCCAATCATCATGTCTTAGTTGTATGTAAATTGTTTATTTATTTATTTAATTAAACATTAAACATTAAACAATTTATTTCTATAATTGCCTTTTGGGAAATCATGAAGACATGGTGAACCCAGTAAAACAGTTTTATTTCAAATTATGGAAATCAAGTCTTTTAACATAGAAGTGGGTGTTAGGTAAGATGCTTAATTATCATTAAGATCAATGTCCTATGCGGCTTAGTATGTGGTGGGACGGCGTCTGGGCGGGTCGTAGGCTCGACTCAGGGGTATGCCCTATATATAAGCATACCGAGCTGGATGATACAGGTGATGTTAATGAGATTAAGGTTGTTACCTAGGGGAAACATGAACATTTTTGGGTTGATATCATAAACTGTTAAACAGAGTGCTTTAAATCTCAGATGATCATAGAAGGGAATGGTAGGTAAAATGCTTAATTATCATTAACAACAATGTCTTATGTGACTTAGTATGTGGTGGGAGGGCGTCTGGGCGGGTCGTAGGCTCGACTCAGGGGTATGCCCTATATATAAGCATACCGAGTTGGATGATACAGGTGTTGATAATGAGGTTAAGGTTTTACCTAAAAGGTTTGCAAAACTATTTTCAAATACCAAAATCATATGAACTCACTAACCATTGTGTTGACTTTGTTTTATTTTCATGCTTTCTCAGGTGATATACAGGATTAAGCTAGGACATTGGATTGCATGCCAGGATGCTCAGTTAGAGGACCTAGTAGTATTGGAAAGCTCATCTTTTGTTGATCATTGTGAATAATTTTTGATATCTTGTACGAATACAAGATAGTGAACTTATGATTCATTTTGATATGTTTATTTGGTTAAATTATCAAGCATTGATATTGTAATTTAACTTTGTAGATTTTAGTTAAATGTTTTTGTGCTTTAGATATTCTTAACATTGATGCTATGTAAACAATCTGATCATCACGATTATCATCCACAATATCACGCCTCGGGAACCTTCCGCCTGACGGGGACTCCGAGCCAACCTCTCCGGCTCGGGGTGTGACACATACGCATGTCATTCGGCCCACAGTACTTAGGGATGAGAACAAACACTTAAAAGGAATATTAATGGGTAACATACATGTAAAATTTCAATGATTTACTACAAAGATGGTGGAATCGAGTGGGAATTGTATTTATAAATGGTAATAAGCTTCAAGATGTCACAACATGGCAAGGTCAAAACAAAATGGAACATAAAACACATAACGGGTGATACTAAGTTCAATCTAAATTGATTTAATGTTAATATGAATTTATAACCATTAAACCAAGGCCGAATGACGACAAAGACCGAGACTTATGGGTGTTAGCCAACTTTAAGGGCTAACACAAACACATGCACAAACACATACTTAAAAACTTATACTTATAAGTTACATACAACGTGAAATCAATACAGGGGCGTGAAAACAAACTCCAGTACAACAAAGAGCGCGTGCATTCTCGTTTATACTTAGTCAACCACTTCAACAACAAGGTGAGTTCATACGCCCCTTTTCTAATATCAACTGATTTTAAACTCTCGGGGCTGAGAAACATGCTTAACTTTTATTTATTTAAAAGTTCTAGTTTAACATATTGCGTATACTTTGATTAGATAATATTGCTTGACTTATTATCATTTATCATTGTATGCATGCTTGTATGATCATGATATGACACGGATAACTAGGATGAATATGATAGTATAACTTCATAACTCATCAACACAATAGAATAACATAGTTGTAAGATTATATTTTACAACACTTAGTTATTCTTATAAGAACAAATCGACAAGACCCGAATGTGGTCACCGGTACATTTCTCTTATCTGACTTTTATGCATCCATATTGTTTGACACTGGTGCGGATCAGAGTTTTATCTCATCCGACTTTGGATGCCATCTTAATCTTGTTGAGGAATCTTTAAACTTCCCTTATACTATTGAGATAGCAAACGGCAAACAGATCACAGTAGACACAGTACTTAGGAATTGCCCACTAACTCTTGGTGATCAAACATTTTCTATCGATTTGATACCGATGGAACTGGGCAGTTTCGACATCATTATCGGAATGGATTGGCTATCTCTTAACAGAGTAGAGTTCATCTGTTCCGAAAAGTTATTACGTATTCCAGTGGAGAACGATCAGATTTTGGAAATTCATGGAGATCAAGCGAAACGCAGTGTCAGGATAATATCGTGCATGAAGGCTCGCAAGCATCTCAGAAAACAGTGCATCGCATTTTTAGCTCACGTGGTAGAAAGAAAGCAATCAAGATTCAAGATGTACCAGTTGTGAAAGACTATGCGGACGTGTTTCCGGATGATTTACCGCGGTGCTGTTTCGAACCGATTTGATTCCGGGAGCGACTCATGTAGCTAAGTCTCCTTATAGACTTGCGCCATCAGAAATGCAGGAGTTGTCCAATCAATTACAAGAGCTACTCTACAAAGGATTCATCCGACCGAGCTTTTTCCCGTGGGGAGCTCCGATTCTTTTTGTTAAGAAGAAGGATGGATCTTTCAGGATGTGCATTGATTACAGAGAGCTCAACAAACTCACCGTTAAGAATCGGTACCCGTTACCGAGGATTGATGATTTGTTTGATCAATTACAGGGAGCTCAATACTTCTGAAAAATAGACCTGCGTTCAGGTTATCACCAGCTCCGGATTCAAGAGGAAGACATACCAAAGACGACCTTTCGTACTCGATACGGTTACTACGAATTCATGGTGATGCCTTTCGGATTGACGAACGCACCGGTAGTGTTCATGGATTTAATGAACCGGGTGTACAAGCCGTACTTAGATCAGTTCGTTATCGTCTTTATTGATGATATACTGATTTATTCAAGGAACGAGAAGGAACATGAACAACATCTTAGGACAGTCTTGGAACTTCTGAAAGAAGAACGACTTTATGCCAAGTTCTCCAAGTGTGAATTCTGGCTAAGAGAAGTTCAGTTTTTGGGTCATGTGATTAACAGTAATGGTATTCACGTGGATCCTGCCAAGATTGAAGCAATCAAGAACTGGGATGTCCCTACAACGCTGACAGACATCAGATCATTCTTGGGATTGGCAGGTTATTACAGGAGATTCGTTTCGAATTTCTCTAAGATAGCCTTGCCTCTCACCAAACTCACACAGAAGAGTGAACCTTTTGTGTGGACACAAAAACAAGAAGAGGCATTCGAGACATTGAAACAAAGATTGTGCAATGCTCCAATCTTAACACTCCCAGAGGGCAATGATGACTTTGTGGTATATTGTGACGCTTCCCATCAGGGACTCGGTTGCGTTTTAATGCAGCGAGACAAGGTCATTGCTTATGCCTCACGACAGTTGAAGATACACGAGAACAACTATACAACACATGACTTAGAACTGGGAGCTGTTGTCTTTGCTCTAAAGATTTGAAGACACTACCTGTATGGTACCAAATGCACAATCTTCACAGATCACAAGAGTTTACAGCACATATTTGATCAGAAGGAGCTTAACATGAGACAGAGAAGTTGGGTTGAGCTCCTGAACGATTACGATTGTGTGATCAAATACCATTCGGGCAAAGCGAATGTGGTTGCAGACGCTTTGATTCAGAAGGAAAGAGTCAAACCCTTGCATGTTCGAGCAATGGGAATGACCGTGCAAACAAGTTTGAGAGATCAAATCATACAAGCACAACAAGAAGCAATGGCAAGAGACAATTTGAAACGCGAGCTTGATTGTGGAGCTGAGAAACATTTCGAGACAAAACAAGATGGAGTTATCTATAATCTGGATCGGGTTTGGATCCCGGCAGTAGATGAACTTCGAACACTCATACTTGACGAGGCACACAAGACACGTTATTCCGTTCATCTTGGTGCTGATAAGATGTACCAAGATCTTAGGTCATTTTATTGGTGGCTGGGTATGAAGAAAGATATTGCCACTTATGTTGGCAAATGCCTAACTTGTGCCAATGTCAAAGATGAACACCTGAAACCGTCAGGTTTGCTGGAACAACCTAAGATACCACAATGGAAGTGGGAACAAATAGCTATGTATTTTATTACCAAGCTACCCCGCACTTCCAGCGGACACGATTCGATTTGGGTCATCATTGATCGATTGACCAAGTCCGCACACTTCTTGCTGATTAGAGAGAATTACAAGATGGAAAAGCTAGCAAGACTTTACGTTTATGAAATAGTAGTGAGGCACGATGTGCCGTTGTCTATTATTTCAGACCGGGACAGTCGATTTACATCGCGGTTCTGACAATCATTGCAACAATCTCTAGGGACAAGTGTCAACTTGAGCACCGCTTATCATCCACAAACGGATGGGCAAAGCGAGCAAACAATTCAAACCCTGGAGGATATGTTGAGAAAATGCATCCTAGACTTCGGTGGAAGTTGGGATAAACATTTACCATTGATTGAGTTCTCCTACAACAACAGCTACCACAGCAACATTGGATGTGCTCCGTTCGAAGCACTATATGGTTAAAAATGTCGTTCTCCAATTTGTTGGACTGAAGTGGGAGACAACAGAATCACTGGGCCTGAACTTATTCAGGAGACTACTGATAAAATAGCCCAGATACAACAGAGACTACAAGCAACACGTAGCCGCCAAAAGAGTTACGCAGACAAACGGCGAAAGCCTTTGGAATTCCAAGTGGGTGACCGAGTCATGTTGAAAGTGTCCCCATGGAAAGGCGTGGTTCGTTTTGGGGCTAAAGGCAAACTAGCACCAAGGTATGTCGAACCGTTTGAGATAACTCAATGCATAGGTCCGGTGGCATACAGACTTAGACTCCCTGATGACCTCAGCGGAGTACACGACGTATTTCAAGTATCAAATCTCAAGAGATGTCTCGCTGATGAGTCATTGATCATACCATTGGAAGAAATACAAGTTGATGTGCAATTACATTTCATTGAAGAACTTGTAGAGATTATGGAACGTGAAGTCACTGAAACGAAGCCGTATCCCTATTGTAAAGGTTCGATGGAACTCCAAGCATGGAACAGAATTTACCTGGGAGCGCGAGGACAACATTGTTAGTACATATTTGTAATAGGTTGCTATTCAAACATGTAAATTATAGAAAAGTTAATAAGGTTTGGCTTAGATTCGTCTGGCCCACGAACCTTAGCAGGTTCGGCGAACCTATCACATTGATAGGTATGGCGAACCTATAACCTTGGATAGGTTCGGCGAACCTGTTAGGTTTGGCAACCTAGGTTCGCCCAGCGAACCTCCAGGTTCGGCTGACAGTGTCTGTATATATAGAAGGTTTGTCTGATTATTTCATAACTTTTGGAGAACTTTAGAAAACCTGTAGAGAGTGTGTGTGTATTCTCTGTGTGAGAATTCTCTGTGTGAGACTTGAATTCATTTCAGTTTGATTAATGAAATGAAGGTGATTATTGGAATGCTTGTTCTTCTTTGATTCTTATAGATCAAACATAGATTCCGCATGTGTTTGATTGTTCATAGAACTTCTTGATATGATCCAGATCGATTTCACCAAACCAACAGTGGTATCAGAGCCTTGGTGAAGTTCTATACAAGATTTGTCAAAGAAATTCATGTATTTGAAGATTTGAAGATTAGAAGATCAAGAAATGGATCAAAATTCTACTTTTCTTTATGATTGATTGTTGTTTTGAGTGTAATTTCATCATCAATTGCTGTCAAATACTACAATAAAGAGATTTGTGGTGTTAATTTGAAGATTTGGGAGGATTTTCTTCAAATTTTGGAAGGTTTTCCCTCCAAAATTTCGAATTTTGCAGTACAGGTTCATGAGCCGAACCTGTGGATAGCTGGAACAATAGGTTCACTGTTCATGGCATTTTTCTGAGGTTCGTTTGCAGTGTTCAGCAGATGTTCGTTGGTTTTATGCATAGGTTCGTCTGTCAAGGTTCGTCTGGAAGGTTCGTCTGAAGGTTTGTTGCCAGGTTCGTTGCTTTTCAGCTGAGGTTCATTGTTTTTCAGCTGAGGTTCGTTGCTTTTTAGCAGAGGTTCGTCTGACTTGAGGTTCGTTTGTCTCAAGGTTCGTGAAAATAAGATCTGTTTCAAGGTTCGTTGCATCAGGTTCGTGTCTCAGGTTCGTGTGACTTGAGGTTTGTGAATTGATTTTCGTGACTTAAGGTTCGTGACTTATGGTTCGTGACTTGAGGTTCGTGAATAGAGGTTCGTGTCTTCATGTTCGTGACTGAAGGTTCGTTCAGATCAAAGATTGGTGAAGGTTCGCCTGATTGTTAGGTTCGTGAAGTGAAAAGTTTCGCTGTTAAGAAATGTTAAAATCATGGCGGAGATGTATACCGCAGTAGCTAGTAAGAATTCTAAGATTCATAGCATTTTTATTAGTGAAACTGAGCTTGGAAGTATGAACAAAGTTCCAAAGTTGCTGGATTTGACAGATTACGATAACTGGAAAGGAAGATTTGAAACACACCTTAATGGAACAGACACTAATCTTTGGGAAAGTATTTTGTCTCCATATGAAAGACCTAGAGTGGTGGGAACAGATTTGTATCAACTCCTTGAGAGATTAGATGCTGATGAAAGAAAGAATTATGATTCAGAGAAGAAGGCGTATTGGATGTTAAGCCAAGCAATTCCAAATCAGATTTTACATCAGTTTGATGAGCACAAGACTTCTTATAGTCTATGGAATGCTTTGAAATCCAGAGTTGAGGGAAATACAAATCTGAAAAAGATGAAAGCCACTGACATTCGTAAAGAGTTTGAAAACTTCAATTTTATAGGCAATGGAAGTCTTGAAGCATTGATCACTAGATACAGACATCTACTGACAGAAGTTAGAAAGTGTGGCATTGATTATACTGAAGATGAAAAGATTGATTGCCTTGCAAATGCTTTGCCTGACAAGTGGAATTCATTGGTGCTAATCTTGAGAGAAAATTTACCAGGAATGACCTTGGTGGAATTCATTCAAAAGCTTGAAGAGCAAGAGATGAAGGATAAGAGAAAAGCTAGAAGAGTAAATGTTACACCAGATCCTTCATTATACGGTGGATCTGTAGTTACACCACCAGCTTCATCTTCAAAGATTCAGGCATCATTTGTTTCTAGTACTTCTGAAAGTACTCCTGCTCCTTCTGCATCAGCAACTTCCAGTTCATCTTATTCTACAAATGAGAAGAAGTCTGACTCGACACCAACTCCTGTTCAGCTAAATACAACAAATCTGGGGAAAGTAACTGTCGAAGCTGTTCCGGATCATATGTCAATTATGTCTTGTGTAGTCAGCGCGTATGAGGAACAAATTGCAGGAAAGATTGGAAACTCTAATCTTACATTTGAAGATTACGAGCAAATTGATGATGACGAAATGGAGCTGATTGACACTCAATGGGCACTGACAAGTGTGATTTGAAGAATCAATCGATATGAAAAGAAGACTAGGAAGAAATTCACTTTTGATCGAAATACCATGTTTGGATTTAATCCCAAGACTACTCCGTGTTACAACTATGGTGAGTTAGGCCACTTTGCTAGAGAATGCAAGAATCCGAAAAAGCAAGGAAATCTAAACCCTTTCAAACCAAAAAGAAACCTATCAGAAGAAGAAAGACAAGTCTGAAGAGTCATTGAAAGCTTTAGTAAGTCAAGCTGATGAAGGTTATGATTGGGGCAAGCAATACGATGAGTTGATGGGTGCTTTCATGGCTTCTTTGGATGAAGACACTGGTAAAGGCAAAGAGAAGGTTGATGAGGTAAATGATGATCTGTTAGAGATTATTTATTGATTGAAAGAGATGAACGCTCAGCAGACTGCTGATCTGGTAGAGTGCACAGAAGCAAACAAGAAGCTAATTTCAAGAGAAAAAGCTTTTGACAAAAAGATAATTAATTTAGGTAAAGAAAATGAAGATTTGAAAATCAAAGTTTTACAAAATAATCATGCTGTGTCTATGCATCTCGAATCAGTGCAAAAGCTGAAGGTTGAATTATCAGCAGCAAAAGCAGAAGCTGAAGTGAACAAGAGCAAGCTTGAAAATTATCAAAATTCTAAGTATGTCATTGATTACTTTGCTGCCATACAAAGATCATCGCTTGATAATATTGGTATAGGTTTTTATGCTGTACCACCTCCTCCTAGCTTTGTGCCAAGACCGCAACTTACTCCGGATTTGGAAATTCACCCGGTTTCCTAAAAGGAAAATGTGTTTGAACAAGTGACTGAGGATGTGGGAGGTTCATCATCTCATGATAAAAGTGTTTGTTGATTGTGATGCTCCTATTATTGAGGACATCACAGAATCAGAATATCCCGCTGATATTCTCAGACAGACTGGATATCAACTTAAGACT
This sequence comes from Mikania micrantha, assembly GCA_009363875.1. Taxonomy (NCBI): domain Eukaryota; kingdom Viridiplantae; phylum Streptophyta; class Magnoliopsida; order Asterales; family Asteraceae; genus Mikania; species Mikania micrantha. The sequence goes on along the minus strand of SZYD01001719.1, from coordinate 19,082 downwards.
GTTGAGAAGCAGGGTTTGAAGTTTCAAAAATCAAAGTTTGAAATGAAACCAGCTGAGAAAGTAGTGGTTAAACCAACTGTTGTTTCCAAACCAGTGCTAAAAGTTAAAACTACCACCAATCTAAAACCAAGTGTGTTTGTCAAGTCATCCACTATACATAAAGGAGAGACGAGTGGTGTCTCTCAAAAACAAAAAGGGTTTTCTAAAAAAGTTAACAAGGTGGTCAAGAAGGTTGTTGACAACGTTAATAAGTTTGGGGTTGGAACTAAGGGAAAATCAAAGCTTTCTCAAAATTAAAAGAATAATTCCAAGATAAAAGCAATTGGTTTGAGGAACAACGTTTTATCTACATCTGTTGCATCTAAATCTTTCAGTTCATCTAAGTGTTTTGATGAACTAAAACCAAAGAGTCTTTCACAAAGAAAATGCTACAGATGTGGTAGATTGGGTCATGTAATTGCTGATTGTGATTTGGATACTTGTAACAGATTTAGGTCCTTTACTCCAATAGAAACACGACAATGTTTTACTTGTAGTGGAAAAGGACATATCTCTGCAAATTGTCCAAATCATTAGATCAGAAAGAGTTCAGTTATTGACAGTCGGGTGATCAAGTCTGGTGGGAGTCCTAGGAAAGTGAAACCTAGTGAGGAGGAAATGAGTCCTCAGAAAGTTTGATCCTGAATGTGTTTGGGTAAGAGAAGAAAAGAGTCAGCAAAAGAAATTTTTTGACATCAAAAGGAATTTGAAAAAGGTTGTTAAAATAATGACATCATCTGATGATGATTTCTATGACAAATTTTCTTCCAAATCAAATTCAAAATCTTTTTGGAAATTGAGATGTAAGTCAGGTGATAAAATTTCTGTAAGAAAGGATGAAAGCATTGAAGATGGGTCTTCAAGCAGTTCATCAAAACAGAATGGCAGGGGCCATTCAGGGAGACTCGACGCCGGAATGGCAGGAGTCATCCCTTTTGAGACTGATCAAAATTTTAATTTATTGTGCTGGTGGCATTCATTGGCCATATCAGTAGTCGATGGATTGTTGATAGTGGATGCTCACGACGCATGACAGGAGAGTTGGGTCTGTTGAAGGATTTCAGACAAATGAAAGGAAGTTATGTTAACTTTGAGGAACATATTTTCAAACTCAAAAGAATAATTCCAAGATAAATTATTATGATGAACCAAGACCAAAGACTCATTTGCAAAAAAGTGTTACAGATGTGGTAAATTTGGTCATTTGATTTATGATTGTGATTTGGAGTTCAGTTCTACTGATTGTTGCAGCTTTAGGTTCTTTTCACCTAGAGAAACACGAAAGTGTTTTACTTGTTATGGAAAAGAACATATTTCTGCAAACTGTCCAAACAATAAGATCAGGAAGAGTTCAGATGATGAGAGTTGGGTGAATAAGTCTGGTGGGAGTCCTAAGAAAGTTAAAACTAGTGAAGAGGAAATGAGAGTTCTCAGGAAGTTTGATCCTGGCTGTGTTTGGGTCAAAGAAGAAAAGAAACAGAAGAAAAGATTTTTTGATAACAAAAAGAATGTGAAAAAGCTTGTGAAAATAGTGACTTCATCTGATGATGATTTCTATGATAAATTTTCTTCAAAATCATTTTCTTAACAAAATGTTAAGTCAAAATCTTTTTGGAAATTGAGATGCAGGCCAGGTTATCAAATTTCTGGGAAAAAGAATGAAAACATTGAAGAAGGGTCTTCAAGCAGTTCATCACAACAGAATGGAAGGGGTCCATTCAGGGAGACTCGACGCCGAAAAGGCGGGAGTCATCCCTTTTGATACTGATTGGTTTTAATTTATTGTGCAGGTGGCATTCATGGGCCATATCAATAGTCGCTGGATTGTTGATAGTGGATGTTCACGGCACATGACTGGAGAGTTGGGTTTGTTGAAGGATTTTAAGTCGATGAAAGGAAATTATGTGAACTTCGCAGGTGACAAAGGAGGTCAAATTACCGGGTTTGGTAGTTTGACGAATGGTAAAGTTTAATTTGACAATGTTAATTACTGCAAAGAATTAAATAACAATATGTTGAGTGTGTCACAGATTTGTGATAAAGGATATAACGTGATGTTCGATAAAGATCAGTGTTATGTACTTCAACAAGGAATTCATATTCCTTAAGAGTGGATTCTGATGACTGCTAACAGGAGCAAGGATTTGTATGTACTTGACATGGAGAAAGCGGAGACGGTGAATAAGGTGGAGACGTGTCTGGTGTCTAAGGCAACAGAGCAAGATACGCGGTCTTGGCACAGACGGATGGGGCATATTCACATCAGGAAGATGAATCATTTAGTACACAATCATTTAGTTGATGGAATACTTGTTAAACACTTTAAACTTCCTGATGTGTGTGTGTCATGCAAGAAGGGTAAACAGAAAAGGAGGTCACATAAAACAAAAACAATGTTTTCTACTGATAAACCACTTGAACTTCTTCACATGGATTTGTTTGGTCCAATCAATGTGAAAAGTATAGGTGGTGAATCATATTGTTTTTGTGGTGACTGATGATTTTTCTAGATTTTCATGGGTAATGTTTTTAAAGTATAAATCTGAGACTTATGAAAATTTTGTGTTGTTGATTAACAGGTTGGAGACATTATATAAGTTGAGAGTAAGGCGTGTTTGTTCAGATAATGGGACTGAGTTCAAGAATCATCAAATGGAAGAATTTTGTGATTCAAAGGGCATTCAGCAGCCATTCAGTGCACCATATGAACCACAGATGAATGGTGTAGCTGAAAGAAAGAACAGAACGTTGATTGAGTCTGCTAGAACAATGCTCGCTAATTCTAAACTCCCCATTACATTTGGAGTGAAGCTGTTGCTACAGCATGTTTTACTCTTAACAGAGTTTTGATTGTTAAAAGACACAATAAGACATGCTATGAATTACTTCAAAATCGAAAACCAAATTTGGAACACTTGGAACCTTTTGGGGCTCCTTGTACCATGCTTAAGAAAGATTCAAAATTCAACTCTAAAGTTGAAGAGGGTTTCTTTCTTGGCTATAGTCTTCCCAACAAACGTGTGTTTAATAAACGTACGGGAGTTGTGGAATTATGGTATAATGTGGATGTTCAAAGACATACACCTATACTTGACTAAAAAGGACTAGATTGGCTTTTTGATTATGATAAACTTTTTGAGTCTTTTAATTTGTCTCCAAATGTTTCTGATGATGAAATAACCTTACAAATGTTATATGATTTGCACAATTATGAAGATCAAGGTATTTCTCATCAAGCTAAAGATAATAATTCACATGAGGAAGGCGTTTCAGAAGTAATTAATGATGATTGGTCATCTGATGATGATCATGATGTTTTTGAAGATGCTATTTCTCATGATCATAATGTTGGGGTCCCGTAAGTGCCTGTCACTAGAGTCCATGTAAATCATCCTGTTGATCAGATCATTGGAAATCCAATTGCCGGAGTACAAACACGACATCAAATTACAAATGAGGTGAGTTTGTATGTGGAGTTAGAAAGAACTCATGGAACTCAAGAGTTATGGATGCATTCTGCATTTATTTCTCAGATTGAGCCAAAGACTATTACTGAAGCGTTGCGTGAGCCTGCCTGGGTGGAGGCTATGCAGGGTCTGGTAAGCGACACATGGTGATATTAATCTGCAGTGATAAGTAATTAATCCATCGTTTCTTGTTGACTAGTAGACTGAGGAATTTTTTCTCTCTCATGTCATATTACTAGTAACAGTTTCGATGAGGCCTACGGTAATACAAAGTGGTAGAGATAAATCGGATGCATTGTAATCTGATTACGTGAGGATTGCAATAGATTCCTTTTAGGCTCCATGCACCCAGGTTGAGAACAGATATCAATTGGTTAACTAACACTCTTATATTTAACAGTTAACCCCACAAGTAATAGAATAATAACAAGGATCAGATTAAATTAACATAAGTTCCTTAACACATTGAGGGGGTATCAATACTTCGGTTTGATAACTAAACCCCTCTCAACATATTATTCTACATATTATACAACGGGTGAATATCAAACAGAATGAACAAGGGATATGATAATGGATGTTTATAGTTGTACTGCATGTGGTGTTAAGTCCTATTAGGTATGTGGTGGGATGCTGGCTGGGGCTTGTTCCCCTACATATGCCCTATATATAAGCATATCTAATAGGATGGGACACTACTTGTAAATATAACTATGGAAAGGCCATTGTGTGAACGGGTGAATCAAACAACTTACAAACAACAAGTATGACTTTGTGATTGTGTATGTGAACAATTCAAGGTTTTCAATTATAAAACTTATGAACTCACCAACCTAGTGTTGACTTTGTTTAAATGCATGTTTCCTCAGGTGACGAACAGGTGTAGTCGCCTATATTCAAGAACTAAGCTAGTGGACTTTTAGAAGACCTAGCCCGACGGGAAAGTCGATCCAGCCCGCCTGCTCGGGGTGTGATAGTATTAAAGTTAACTAGTAACTAACTTGATTAGGTTGGTTAAGAGGATTAACTAATTAAAAGGTTGAGGGACTAAACCTGCCAAATGAGAAAAGTTGGGAAATTAGACGGATAAGGCTTGACTTGGTCAAACCATTTTTCATTCTCATGAGATTCATGCGTGTTTATGTGAGGAAGCCAAGAAGGGAGAACAAGGTTTTCAAAAACCTAACTTCTAAATCCATTGGTTTCATGGTTTAAATTTGAGATTGGAGCTTCTAATCTTATCTATTAATGATTCTGACATCTTGTAAGTAATCTTTAACTTCTTACTTGATGTTGATTGAAAGTTCTTGAGATGAACACAATTAAGGTTTGGTTTGGTTCAAATCTTGAAATTGATTGTTTAAATGAGTTAGAAACCATGAAACTATGTTTGTTATGTATTTTAAACAACCAAATTACTAGTTAATATGATATTTAGTTAAAATTGAATTGATGGAATTGGGTAGCTTGAGAGGTTATGTATAACTCTTATAATGGTGTTTAATAACTAGTAGGATTGTTAAAGCATGGATTTCAATGAGTTATTCACCAATTTTGACTAATGTTTTATAAAAATGATGAATTGGTGATTTTGGAGTATAAGTGGGATTTGGTTAATGTTTAAACATTAACAAGATTAGTAATATAAATGGGTGCACACCAAGTGTTTGATTAAATGCTTGAATTGAGATTATATGTTTATGATGAACATAGGTTGGTAAAGGATGGTAACTTGACTTCTAAAGCATCACATACTGATAAATGAGATTCAAATGAGTTTGAATCAATATGTATATGTGTTGTGGGTATTGAATATAGTTTTATATATGTGAATTGCAACTAGGTGTTGGTGGTGGAAGTTAAGGGACAAGCCATAAAAGTGGAAAAGAGGTTGTAGGAGTTGACCAACCATTTGAACAAGGTAAGTCACTTGACTTACTAAACATTACATATATATATCATAGAAAGAGTCTACATGTTTAGTTGATTGATTGGATGAGTTGTTTGTAACTAGTTTGGAACTAATTGAGTTAATGAACTCTATAGTTTGTGTGTTAAGTTCCAATGTTGTTTATGATAATTCAGTGGTTTTATTGAATATATGTTGCATGAAAATAGCCGGATGAGCCAATGGTTGAGTAGTTATACCACATGTGTGTGGATAACCGAATGAGTCAGTGACATTGATCAATTAAGCCACCAGAGGGTGGATGACCAAACGAGCTGGTAGTTTAAGTGTTAAACCACTAGAGGGTGGATAATTGGATGAGCCAATGAGTTGAGTATGGGATTTTGGTGTGAAAAACTTAGCCAGACGAGCTGGTGATTGTATGGGTTTACAAGTTGTGATCAAACAAGTAGAAATGATCCTATAGATTGTAAACAACAAAAGTTTTCAAGTGAGTAAATTATGGTTTAAGATGATAAAATGAGGGTGTAATCATCTATAACCAAATATTAATTCATAAGTGTGTGAGTAAGTGTTATAAAAAGGGTTGACTGGTGACTTGGGTGCTTTTGACTCATTAACAAAATTTGTTATTAGAATTGTAGAATTCTAATGTTGAAAGTGATTCACAATTGTTGTAAATTTGATGATTGTTATGTAAAACATCAAATATTTTGCAAAATAGGTGGGTTGTGAGAGATAGTTGGGTTTTGTAACATCAGTGCCCGAACCGTAGTCTGAACCGTGACTTGTATAGTAACTCAGGTACGAAACCATGTGTACTATGTGTTATTTGATGTTCATACAAAACAATTACGAATCTATTTCACAAACATGTTGTGAAGCCATGGTTTGACAGTCAGACCCATATCTGACAACACGAAACTATTATGTGCATGTTAGTCAGGATATTATTATGTATAAGCGTATGTGAGAATGTACGAAACAAAACAATTACGGACGTCGTTATGCGAATATTAAACGGACGGAGTATTCGTGTGGGTGACGATCCACACGAATATATCTATGTGTTTAACGTTCTGTATGGTGTCTTATAATTAGATAATCAAATCGAAAAGTACAGTTGTCATCGTGTTTGTACGGGTGACAATCTGTACGAATACGCGTGAAAATCATACGATTCGAGGAAACATCTAAATTAAATGTTTTCGAAATTTTATAAATAAACAGAAAATATTTAGTTAATTTACTAGGAATAACCATCTAATATAATTTAGAAAATTCTAATTTTAAAATGTCGTAACGTTTCGTTACGAGAAAAATCCAAAACCGACTCGTTTACGCAAAATCGAACAAACCCGAACACATGAGTATGAAGCGGGATATAAAAGCCCTTATTTTCCCTCATTATTATTCATTGTTCCAGCCAACTACCTCTCTCTTACTTCATTGACGTTCCCAACTCTCTCTACTCTCTCACTACCTTCAAAGCTTTATAACTCCTTCATTTCTCCACAAATTCGACGTTCTAGTAGTCAAAACAATCGTGGAACGAGAAGAACACAGAAGTACAACGATCTGCTGTGAAACGAGCTGAATCAGATGCAGTTTTATAGAGAAGTTTTGGTTTTTGAGGGTTTTCTACTATTCCGAAGAGGTAAACTTCTAAAACAATTTAAACATTTGAAAACGGTTAGGGAATCACAAAAACTACTTAAGGACTCTTGGGTTGTGTTGGATTGAGCTTTGGATGACTTAAAATAGGGTATTTTATGAAACCTTCAAGTTTCGTGAAGTTCTGGGAACGGGAAGGTTGAAGACGAAACATTCGAGAACCCTTTTAAACCTTAAAGTCGAGAAACTCATTAGCAATTCGAGAACCTTTCCATTAAAACCCTTAGATTCGAGAACCCTCATAATTGGAAAGCCACAAAATTCGAAAACCACTTGTTACAAGTCGAGAAACCTCTTAAATTCGAGAACATATTTAATGACTAACTTGAGAACACAATTGGTGACCAAATTCGAGAACCACAATTTACTTAGGGACCTTCCCTATTCGAGAACACCCATAACTGATTTGAGAACCCTTCATTTGGACATCACAAATTTGAGAACACCCTTAATATATTTGAGAACCCTTCCTTTGGACATTACAAACTCGAGAACAAACAAGTAATTGTGTTTGAATGTCTGGTGTATGCTGTTATTCTAGATTATGTCTAGGTAAATTTTATGTAGGTTTTGCAAAAGGTCATCTACTTATATAATAAGTTGGTGATAAACTTATATTCAAACAAACATTTTCAACGAAACTACTTTCAACGTGTCAAATGTTCAACGAAACTATTTCAACGAAACAAGTGCGTGAGTTCAACGAAACAAACGGAACAATTTTCAACGAAACAATCATTCGATGTGAAACGAACCAAGTGTTTAATGGTCAACGAATCAAGTGTACAATTGATCAATGAATCTAGTATTCAATGTTTAATGAACCAAGTACATTTGCAAGGAAACTAGACAAAACAATAAATCATTTTCAGGGGAAAATCTGTGAAATATCAAAGATATCATGTGCCAACGAAACTATACGAAACAAGGGACGAAACTAGACTAAACAAGGGACGAAACTAGACGAAACAAGTACGAAACAAAAACCCTACATTTCAAGAAGTCCTATCTAGACCGTTTGATTTGTAGGTCACATGTTTGATGATATTTGCAGAATTTCTAACTTCTAAGAACCTTTGATTGACATGCTAGTCTACTCGAGTTTGACAAAAGCCCAATCATTAGGACTTAGCTTTTAATTAAATATTTATTTGTTAAATTATTTAAGCATTTTAATTAACAACTTCCATATTTTTCCACATTGCTATGGTGTTGCTGTGTGTGTTGACGGAACTAACGAAACTAATGTTTTGACGAAACTAACGAATCAAGTGTTTGACGACTTTAACAGAACAAGTGTGGTGACGAAACTAACGAAATGTGATGATGGTTGAGAGTGAAACGCTTAATTTTCATTAACAATAATATATAATGTGGTTCGGTATGTGGTGGGTTGGCGGCTGGGCTTGACCCTACGTATACCCTATATATAAGCATACTTGACTGGATATAATAGGTGGTTGTTGGTGAGGTTAAGGTTATCACTTGGTCAGGTTTGTACAAATTCATTTTTCATTAACAAAACTATATGAACTCACCAACCATGTGTTGACTTTGTTTTCTTGCATGACTTCTCAGGTGATGAACATGTTTAGCTAAGAAGTTCGTGCTTTTGACTAGGATGCCCAGATAGAGGACCTTGTATTATGGACGTGCATATTTTTGAACATCATTATACAAATCATTTTGTATATCTTGTGCAGATACACGTTAGATAATTTATGATGTTGTAAGTGGATTTACATTATTAAACTATGAATGATACTTATGTAATTTAACTTTGTAATTCTATTTCATTTAGTGCGTTCTCATTATATATCATGTGCAATGTAAACAATCTGATCATTCCGATTATCAACCGATATCGCGCCCCGAGACCTTTCCGCCCAACGGGAGAGTCGAACCAGCCCGCCGACTTCGGGTGTGATAGATTGGTATCAGAGCCATGGTTATTGAGAAACATAGATCATTTATTTAAACGGTTTGGCATAGACTATAACCTAGGGACCCTTCATGTAGAGAACATAGGACTTAGGAATTTACTTGCATTTTGTCTTCTGCATTTGATCATTGCACTAACTGATGTTCTTTCGGTTGTGATCAGAATGCCGCCCAGAAGACCACCTCCTTGATTGCCTCCACCGCCACCGCCACCTCCACCTTCTCCTCCCCCACACACTCCACCTCACAACCAGAATCCGGAGCTGGGTCCCGCCACTATTGTTTTGGCAACTCTACTGACCAGTCAGTTGACTAATCAGCTAAAAGAAGTGATTTCGGACATGATCAACCGGATTCAGAGCAACGGTAAAAACAATGGGAACTCATCAGGAGAAGCTAGTGGAAACACCGGCACTACACCAGACTATTCCTACAAGCCATTTCGTGGGATGCAAACCGCCAAGCTTTAGCGGTGCTAAAGGAGCCGTTGGATTAATCCAATGGATAGAAAAGATGGAGACTACTATGGACATTAGCAATTGTTTAGAGCACCACAAGGTTCGCTATGCTGCAGGATCATTCAACAAACGGGCTTTAACGTGGTCGAATTCGTAGATCAGAGCTAGAGGTAGAGATGAGGCACTAGCATTGCACTGGGCATATTTCAAGACTATACTGACGAATGAGTTTTGTCCAAAGAACGAGCTACAGAGGATGGAAACTGAGCTGTCAAATCATGTGATGAAGGGAGCTGATCACATGGGCTATACTACCCACTATCATGAGTTGGTAGCGTTGGTGCCAGACATGGTACCAACATTGGAGAAGCTGATAGCCATGTATGTAGGCATATTACCCTCCTGCATCCAGGGCTTGATTATAGCAGCAAGTCCTATTACTTTGGAGTCAGCTATCAACCTGTCAGGAAAACATACTTACGTGATGGTAGAATCTGGGACTCTGAAAAGGAACCCTTCACAGGCAAGAACAAGGAAGAATCATCGAAGAAACCTACACATCACCCCATGAAGAAACAGAAGGTCATCAAGAACTACACGATGGCCACTCCACTCAACCAAGTAGCAGCACCACAGAACCTCCACAAGAAACCATACACCAGCACGTTTCCTTTGTGTGCTAAGTTCCAATACCATCATGCTGCCAACACTTCCTGTAAACACTGCACATGATGTGGAAGAATGGCCCATTGGGTCCAACAATGCAGAATGGCACCTGCTTAAGCAGTGAACAATGCTGCTTTAGCTTTCCCTCCACCCAACAATATGAATCAAAACAATGGCGGATGCTATAACTGTGGTGAAGTTGGTCACTTTTCAAGGAACTGACAAAAGAATATGCAACCGGCAGTTCAGCCACTGCGCGGAAGAGCTTTTGCTTTAGGAGCTCCAGCTGCTCGCCATGACCCGAATGTGGTCATGGTAAATTTCTTTTACATGAATTTTATGCATCTATTCTATTAGACGCTGGTGCGGATCATAGTTTTATCTCGGCGGACGTTGCATGCCAACTTAATCATGTTGAGGAATCTTTAGACTCCCCTTATATCATTGAAGTAGCAAATGGGAAACAAATCACAGTTAGTACAATATTCAGAAACTGCCCATTAACACTTAATGGCCAAACATTCACCATCGATTTGATACCGACGGATTTGGGCAGTTTTGATATCATTGTCAGGATGGATTGGCTATCTTTCAATAGGGTGGAAGTGATCTGTTTTGAAAAGCTGCTTCGAATTCCAATGATGAACGATCGAGTGTTGGAAGTACAGGGGATCAAGCTAAACAAAGCGTCAAGAAAATTTCGTGCATAAAAGCGCGTAAATGTTTACAGAAGCAGTGCGTAGCTTTCCTGACTTACGTGGTGGAAATAGAGAAATAGATGCAAGACATGCATCTAGAGTTTCGTATAGACTTAGTTCCGGTTCATGATGATTTACCGGGTTTACCACCATCACGATCGGTAGAGTTCCGTATAGACTTAGTTCCTAGAGAAACTCCTGTTGCAAAATCTCGCTACAGGTTAGCCCTTTCAGAGATGCAGGAATTGACTAATCAGTTGCTAGATTTATTAGATAAGGGTTTCATCCGATCGAGCTACTCACCGTGGGGAGCTCCGGTTTTGTTTATGAAGAAGAAGGATGGATCCTTTCGGATGTGCATAAATTATAGGGAGCTGAACAAATTAACCATCAAGAATCGGTATCCATTGGCGAGGATTGATGATATTTTTGATCAACTACAAGGAGCACAGTATTTTTCCAAGATTGATTTGCGTTCAGGATATCATTAGCTCAGAGTTCAAAAAGTTGACATACCTAAAACGACTTTCCGAACTAGGTATGGGCATTATGAGTTTATGGTGATGCCTTTCAGATTGACAAATTCACCATCAGTTTTCATGGATCTCATGAATCGAGTATGCAAGCCATTTATGGATCAATTTGTCATTGTCTTTATCGATGGCATACTGATTTATTCTAAGAGCAAAGCTGTACATGAGCAACACCTCAGGAAGATCTTAGAGCTATTGAAGAAAGAACAACTCTATGCCAAATTCTCTAAGTGTGAATTTTGGCTAAGGGAAGTTCAATTTTTGGGTCATGTAGTCAACAGTGAAGGGATACATGTAGACCCTGCCAAGATCGAGGCAATCAAGAATTGGGATACTCCGATGACACCGACGGAGATACGGTCTTTCTGGGACTAGCGGGCTATTATAGAAGGTTTATTTCAAACTTTTCTAAGATAACCTTACCACTCACCAAGTTAACTCAGAAAATGGAGCCATTTGTTTGGTAGCAGAATCGCGAGGATGCTTTCCAGACATTGAAACAGAAGTAATGTGATGCTCCAAACTTATCTCTACCAGAGGGTACAGATGACTTTGTAGTGTATTGTGATGCTTCCCATCAGGGACTCGGTTGTGTATAAATGCAGCGAGACACATCAAGACAGTTGAAGATTTATGAGAAGAACTACACAACTCATGATCTAGAATTGGGAGCAGTAGTCTTCGCGTTGAAGATTTGGAGACATTACTTGTATGGCACTAAGTGTACCATCTTCACTGATCACAAAGTCTACAAAATATCTTTGATTAGAAGGAACTCAACATGCGACAGCGTCGTTGGGTTGATCTTTTGAACGATTACGACTGTGTGATTAAGTACTATCCGGGTAAGGCATATGTTGTAGCAGATGCCTTGAGCCGGAAGGAACGGATCAAACCCTTGCGTGTCAGGGCAATGATAATGACTGTGCAAACGAGCTTACGCGACCAGATTATTCAAGCACAACAGGAATCATTAGATCGAGGAAATTTGAAGAAAGAACTTGATTGTGGAACAGAATGACAATTTGAGACGAAACCAGATGGAGTTATCTACTATCAGGATCGCGTGTGGATTCCTACAGTAGATGAATTGAGGAAACTAATTTTCGATAAAGCACACAAGACCAGGTACTCGGTACACCCAGGAACTGATAAAATGTACCAAGACTTAAGGGGATTTTATTGGTGGCCGGGAATGAAGAAAGGTATAGCCGAGTATGTCGGTCGATGTTTGACATGTGCGAAGGTAAAGGCGGAACACCAGAAGCCGTCTGGTTTACTGGAACAGCCTGAGATTCCAATCTAGAAGTAAAAAATAACTATGGATTTCGTTACCTAGCTACCCCGCACTTCTAGTGGTCATGATAAAATTTGGGTCACCATTGATCGTTTAACTAAATCTACTAATGTCTTGCCAATGCGTGAAACCTTCACGATGAATAAACTGGCAAGATTGTACATCAACGAGACAGTGGTGCATCACGGTGTACCATTGTCTATCATCTCTGATCGCGATAGCATCAAGATTTTGGCAGTCATTGGAAATATTTAGGGACACACTTAAATTTGAGTACAGCTTACCATCCACAAACGGATGGTTAAAGCAAAAGTACTATACAGACCCTAGAGGACATGTTGCGAACATGTATTTTGGATTTAGGTGGGAATTGGGACTTTCATTTGTCACTGATAGAGTTCTTCTATAATAACAGTTACCGTAGTAGCAACGGATGCGCTCCATTCGAGGCACTTTATGGTAGAAAATGCTGGTCACCGATCTGTTGGACCGAGGTAGGAGATAACCGAATAACTGGGCCAGAGCTTATTCAGGAAACAACAGATAAGATCGCTCAGATACAACAAAAGTTACAAGTAGTAAGAAGCAGACAAAAGAGCTACACCGACAAACGGCGAAAGCCATTGGAATTCTAAGTAGGATACCGAGTCTTGTGGAAGGTATCTCTATGGAAGGGTGTAGTCCGCTTAGAAAAGAAAGGCAAGTTAGCACCAAGATACATCGGACTGTTCGAAATCATTCAACGAATTGGTCCTGTGGCGTATAGGCTGAGATTACCAGATGAACTCAGTGGTGTGCATGACGTGTTTCACGTCTCAAACCTTAAGAAATTTCTTGCAAACAAATCACTTGTCATACCGGTTGAGGAAATTCAAGTGGACGAACAATTGCATTTCGTTGAAAAACCCTTGGAAATTATGGATCGTGAGGTTAAACAACCGAAGTGAAGCCGTATTCCGATCGTAAAGGTTCGATGGAATTCTAAGCACAGACCTGAGTTTACTTGGGAACGCGAGGATCACATGAAGTCCAAGTATCCCCAACTGTTTGTAGAGGAAGCCTTACCCGATAATGATTTTTAAATTTCGGGACAAAATTTCTCTAACAAGGGGAGAATGTAACATCAGTGCACGAACCGTAGTCTGAACCATGACTTCTATAGTAACTCAGGTACGAAACTATGTGTACTATGTGTTATTTGATGTTCAATACAAAACAATTACGAATCTATTTCTCAAACATGTTGAAGCCATGGTTTGACAGTCAGAATCATATCTGACAACACGAAACTATTATGTGCATGTTAGTCAGGATATTATTATGTATAAGCGTATTTGAGAATGTACGGAACAAAACGACGGACGTCGTTATGTGAATATTAAACTGACGGAGTATTCATGTGGGTGACGATTCACACGAATATATTTGTGGGTTTAACGTTCTAAATGGTGTCTTATAATTAGATAATCAAATCGTAAACTACAGTTGTTATCGTGTTTGTACGGGTGACGATCTATACGAATACGCGTGTCACACCCCGGGCTCTCGGCAGCCCGGGCGCTGCGACCTGAATTGGTTTCTTGGATAATACAGTCTCGGTCAGAGTTTGTTATTCTTTTTACTATGTTTCAGTGGAAGCGTTTTTTCATGAATTCGTAATTTTATAAATAATTCACGTGCACGGATGTGAAAACCGTTTTTCATAATTTACAAATAATTCACACGCATAGGTATGAGAAACCATATTTTCATCACCTGTAAATAACTTTTCAGGGTTTTATAAAATTTCATATGCATAGATATGAACATAATGTCTTATTTCATTTTAAACTGAGTTTTTTTTACAAGCATATATTTACATATCTCAATTTTACACGGGACTTGGAGGTATAACTCCAATCGCTCCTCAGTTTCGCCACAAGATTTTTATTCAAGGCGTCATAGGCCCTAAACCTCTAATCTTGCTTCTGATTTGTCATTCATTATTACCTGAAAGGTTTTGAAAATTAAACGTCAACATAATGTTGGTGAATACAAATAACAAACTCGATATGTAAACATAGCATGTTCAGTCCTTTAACCATAATCAATAGTGGCAATACTACACATTTAGCAGATTATTTCACTGATCGATACAACCACTGCATACCCTGGCTTATACTGTCACTGGTTAGGAACAACAGCGGAGTGCGTCATACAATTGTTCCCTCCAGCCCACAGCCCTCACTGGTTAGGTTTGTCTGCGGAGTGCGTTTTACGTATAACCTTCCAGCCCACGTTATTAGCCACATATGGGAATTTCAACCTATAGCGGATACAATTTGCAAATCGTACGTATACTAATGGCCTATATGCTGGTCTAATAGTACCCCTTTATGCGTCAAAGTTTAACATACCATGCTCATAAAAAAAATCATTTATAAGTTTAGAAACAATTTAGATGTGTTCACCTGAATTTTTGGTTGGCTGAGTGACAGCTTAAACTTCTCGATATAAATTTGGGCAACGTTTCTGCTTAGTCTATTCTTATAATTATTCTGCAAGGAGATTTATTTATTTATTATTATTAATGATTATTTATTATTATTATTATTACGATTATTATTACTATTATATTATATTATATTATATATATTATATTATATTATATTATATTATATTATATTATAAGTAAACTATTTTTTTAATATATGCATAGGGTCGGAGCTTAACCCGAACTCTATAAGTAAATATTATATTAAACTCTTAAATTTATAAGTAAAATAAATTATATACCTAATCGAACTGACTTCTTAATCTTGACTCTTTATGCTGATTAGCACCTCCTAGCATCCACAGCTTCTGTATCTTCTTAACGGAGTATGTGTATATGTTTGTGTGAGATTTCTAATTATAACCAAATGGCTATTTATAATCATTCGAAACTTAATGTGCAAGAATTTCATAGGCACAGGTTTTATACGTGTATGTTGTTATTTAATTTAACGAGGATAAGTTTGATGTAAAAATCTTCCCACGTAAAAATTTTATTATTTTATTATTATAATTAATTTAGCTCAAATTTTGTTTTTCTCTCATAACTTTTAAATATGATGTTTTATAAAATTCTAAAAAATACTGTTAGGGCCGGCTCATTTTTCTCTACTTTTAGACCTATGTTTCGTTAAAAACGGAGAAAGTTTAATTATAATATATTTTATAAATTTTGAGTGGTCTCCTATGATATTAATTAACCAAATAGGTATGTCAAAAATTTGTAATAATCATTTTACTCGTTACTTACTAGTGCGTAAGTGTCACATATGTGTATATAATAACTAGAATTTTAAAATTATAATATTAAAATATATTTTTTAAAAATAACTATGCATGTATTATCCTCCTCACCTTTGTTTCAATCTTGTCCTCGAGATTATTAAAATAGGTGTGGATATTTCTTTCTCATTTCTGACTCCAGTTCCCATGTATATTTAGGACCCACGTCTTGAGTTTCATTTAACCTTAACTAACACTTACTTGTTATGCTTGAGTCTCTTTCTCGATGGTCTTTGATTTGAAGTGGTTGTTCTATAAATTTTAGTTTTTCGTTCACTTCAACATCTTGAAGAGGCATTAACAAAGATTCATCGGCCAAACATTTTCGGAGATTAGAAATGTGAAACACATTGTGTACTCCAGCCATTTCTACCGGTAGTTCGAGTTGATAAGCCACCGGTCCGATTCTTTTGAGAATTTTAAAAGGTCCAACATAATGTGGACTTAGCTTTCCCTTTTATTGAATCGTACTACTCCTTTCCATGGTGAAACTTTGAGTAGCACTTTATCACCAACATTGAATTCTAATGGCTTTCTTCTTCGGTTTTGCATAATTCTTTTGACGATCTCTGGCCGCTTTCAATCTTTCTCTAATTTGAAACACCTTGTCGGTATTTTCTTGTACTATTTCTGGACAAGACAACTGATTTTCATCAATTTCCGACCAACATACTGGTGTTCAACATTTTCTACCGTAAAGAACTTCAAAGGGTGCAGTCTAAATACTTGAGTGATAACTATTATTGTAAGAGAATTCCATTAGAGGTAAATGCTCATCCCAGCTTCCTTCAAAGTCTATCACACAAGCTCGGAGCATGTCTTCTAACGTTTGGATGATTCTTTCACTTTGCCCATCAGTTTGTGGATGATAAGCAGTGCTGAACTTCAAACATGTTCCAAGAGCTTTTTGAAAACTTTGCCAGAATCTAGACGTAAAACGACTATCCCTATCTGACACAATGGATAATGGCACAACATGTAGAGATAACTATCTCATTTATGTACAACTGTGCTAATCTATCCATAGAGTAAGTTTCTTTCATTGGTAGGAAATGAGCAGACTTAATCAGTCTATCAACGATAACCCAAATGGTATCATTTCCACGACTTGTTCGAGGAAGTTTGGTTATAAAATCCATAGTTATCATTTCCCATTTACAAACAGGCAATTCCAGTTGTTGCAACATATGCGGCAATATCTTTCTTCATGCCAATCCTCCAATAGTTCTCTTTTAGACTCTTGTACATTTTATCGCTTCCTGGGTGCATCATGTATTTAGATTTATGTGCTTCGTCCAATACTCTTTCTCTTAAGCCAACAGTGACTAGCACCCAGATTCTTGTGTTCATTCGAAGAATGTCATCATCTCCTTTGATCAGTTGTTCAATCATGCCATTCATTCCTTCTTTTTCCTTGTTTTCATCTTCTTGGGCTTGTTTTTGTGCTTCTTTAATTTGATTATACAAATCGACTTGAAGTTCTAGCCGTAAAGCACGTACTCTTCTTGGTTTCTCTATTTCCTTTCGGATTAAGGCATCTGCAACCACATTTGCCTTTCCTTCATGATAGATAATTTTACAGTCATAGTCATTCAATGTTTCCATCCATCTTTGTTGTCGCATATTTATTTCCTTCTGACCAAAGATATACTTTAAACTCTTATGGTCAGTATAAAATGTGAAATGAACTCCATATAGATAATGTCTTCATAATTTTAATGCAAAGATTATGGTGCCTAACTCTAGATCATGAGTCACATAGTTCTTCTCATGAGTCTTCAATTGGCGTGATGCATAAGCAATAACTTTGTTTCGTTGCATCATTACGCATCCTAATTCTGTATGAAAAACATCACAATAGACAACATAAGTTTTCAACACACCTTCAGGTAATGCTAGGATTGGAGCGTGAGTCAACTTATCTTTAAGAATTTGAAAGGCCTCAATTGCTTGGGACCCCATTCAATTTTACATATGTTCGAGTCAATGAGGTGAGAGGAACGGCTATTCGGGAGAAATTCTGAATAAATCAGCGATAACAACCAGCCAAGCCTAAGAAGCTACGCACCTCTGTTGGTGACTTAAGGTTCTCCCATTTTGTAATAGCCTCTATCTTAGATGGATCCACTTGAATACCTTGAGCATTAATAACATGTCCCAGAAATTATACTTTAGTGAGCCAGAAAGCACATTTAGAGAATTTAGCATACAGTTCTCATGTCTTAGTAATTCAAGTAGGGTTCTAGAGATGTATAGCATGATCCTCGGGTGTTTTGAATAAATAAGAATATCATCAATGAACACAATGATAATTGTCCAGATAAGCTTTGCATATCCGGTTCATCATGTCCATAAAGGTAGCTGGAGCATTAGTAAGTCCAAATGGCATAACAGTGAACTCATAATTTTCCATACCTTGTACGGAAAGCAGTTTTAGGAATGTCTTCTTCTTGGACTTTCAGTTGATGATATCCTGATCGAAGATCAATTTTAGAAAAATGACAAGTTCCTTGAAGTTGATCGAATAAATCGTCAATTCGTGGAAGTGGATACTTGTTCTTAATATTCACCTTATTTAGCTCCCAATAATCAATGCACATTCTCATTGATCCATCTTTCTTTTTGACAAAAAGAATTGGAGCTCCCCAAGGTGATGAGCTAGGGCGGATAAAACCTTTTTCCAATAGCTCGTCTAATTGTTTTCTTGAGCTCTTTCATCTCAGTCGGTGCCAATCTATAAGGAGATTTAGCCATTGGAGCCATACCTGGTACTAGATTGATATTGAATTCTACTTCACGTTCTGGTGGTAAACAAGGCAATTCATCTGGAAACACGTCGGGAAAATCGGCTACAACAGATACGTCTTTCAGTTTCCTCTTTTCTTGATCTTCAGTTGTGGCTGTTATTAGGTAAGCTAAACAACCTTTTTTTAGATACTATGGTAGCTTTGATCATAGAAATGATCCAACATGATTTGTTGGCTTATCGCCTTTGATGATCAATTTTTCCACCATTTGGAACACGAACTTCAATGGATTTGGTGTCCGCATAAAATACAAGCTTGGTTGGTAGCTAACCAATTCA
>SZYD01001718.1:0-48629 GCA_009363875.1 Mikania micrantha | reverse complement strand
GTCATTTCTCAACGAAATCGGGCGTTCCTTGGTGTCCACGTGAAGCTCTCGACCTCTTCTACCTAGAAGTACAATGGATTGGATTTTTTAACCGGCCAAATCCGAGGTATAAGTAAAGAAATCACGGAAAAAGGGTTTTGTGTGTGTGTTGTTCAACCATGAGCCCTAACCGGTTTAGAACCCATATACGCACACACTTTACATGTCAGGGAGCCGAGATTCGCACCATCACACCATGGAAACAACTAGACCCAGAGTTCGAGCTTGAGGGTAAGGTAGAATGCACAAGGTTCGCGTGGAAACTAACGGCCGAACCTGGCTCCTCACACAGACCCGATAATGAGCCGAACCTGTACTCCGGCGAACACTATGAGCAACAACCACTAGCCCGAACCCTTGGTCATTAGCCTAAACCAATGGTTGTGCACGAACCTTCTTCACACGGACCAGCTTCACCAGACGGACCCAGGTTCACGAACCCTTCCCATGCAACCTTAGCCGAATCCATGTTGGCTTGGCCGAACCTTCTCCCATGCAACCAACCTCCATGCGAGCCTACTGCAAAACACAACTGACGAACCTTTTAGGACTACACCCCTATAGCCGAACATTCTGTGATATACTAGGCTACCTTGGCGAACTTTGATAGCATCAGCGAACCTTGGCCAGATCTCAACACACACGAACCAGACGGCTAGGCTAACACTAGAATGGTGACGAACCTTAGGAATCACCGAACCTATCTTGAGAAGGTTCGCTAGTCTGTAAGCGAACACACCCATTCGGCCCGTAGACTCGGCCAACATCAACAAACCGGTCCACAATGGCCCATGTGCACTGACCAGCTCGAGTTGGCCCAATCCATTATTGATTAACCAAACCCCAATAAACTTACTCATCCATGTGGTTTTGTTTCGGCCAAAATCTATGTTAGGCCCACAACACCTTATTTGATCCAAGAACCCACATGCGGCCCATGTCGTTGTTCAGCCCAACTTTTCGGCCCATGTAAGCTATTGGCCTAAGGCCCAATTGTATTGGGCCCAATTAATTTCGGCTCATTTCGTAATAATAGGACTAACCTATTAAGGCTATAAAAAAATTTGGTAACAACCTAATGCAAATGTGAACAAAATAAAAAGGCAAATCTTAAACTAATAACATAAGTCATATTTATGACTTGGAATTAGTTACAACATTTCCATCAATGCAAATTTTGAAGTATCAAGAATAGGTTTTGTATTCAGAATAAGTTAAAAACAAACAATGGTAATAAAATTTAGTGTTAAGAAATCTAGAGCAAATGGACAAGGGCCGAATGGAAACCGTGACTCACAAGTGTTAGCCGATTATATGGCTAACACATACATGTGCACAAATCCATACGAATTATACTTATAAGTTACAATTACATGAAATCAATACAGGATTGTGAATACACAACCAATACAATCAAGGAGCGGTGCATTCTAGTTTAAGATAAGTCAACCACTTCCACAACAAGGTGAGTTCATATGCCCCATTTCTAATAATTAACTGATTTTAAAATCTCGGGACTGAGAAACATGCTTACTTTTATTTACTTAAAAGTATTAGCCTAACATATTTCTTAAGCTTTGATTTAGATAATATTGAATTGCTTATTATCGCTTATCATTGTATGCATGCTTGTGTGATCATGATATGAC
The DNA here is from genome assembly GCA_009363875.1 of Mikania micrantha. Taxonomy (NCBI): domain Eukaryota; kingdom Viridiplantae; phylum Streptophyta; class Magnoliopsida; order Asterales; family Asteraceae; genus Mikania; species Mikania micrantha. The sequence goes on along the minus strand of SZYD01001718.1, from coordinate 46,941 downwards.
AGGGAAAACTCAGATGAGTATGATAAGATAACTTCATAATTCATCAACACACTAGAATAACATAGTTGTAAGATTATATCTCACAACACTTAGTTATTCTTACACGAACAAACATTGGAATAATCACGGGTAAACATAAGAATGCTATGAAGATAATATATCTTTATGATAACATTCAACACAAGAGTTAAGTAAGTGTAATAGGACAAGTTCTTATAACACTTAGCTTTACAACTCAACACATATTACAGGATAACATGAAACAAGAATCATCCACCACTTGAGTCGACTAAGTGTAATAAGACTAGTTCTTATCACAGCTTAGTGACAACATGGTGACCATATGGAATAACAGGGAATGATAATCATGATAATATAACTTCATGATAACAACATCATTCATGTAACAGTTAACATAATGTAATAAGACAAGTTCTTACTTAACCTTGTTAATAACAACGAGAACATATAACATCGTGAACCAATAACATTGATGAACACAATACAATTGATTTCTATTGAACTGTCTGTTTTATATCATGTCAATCGTGTGCTATATATTCAAGTTTCATCGAAAGTCCCTTTATGGAATCGTTTACCAGTTAATTTAGTGGGATCTAAACCGACGTTAGCATAGTGGTACCATAGGTTTGACAAACCTCCAGCGAGTAGGTCGGTATGTTATTTGTAATTTCAATTGGTCGGTAACGTATGACCGGTAACATGGCAACATCAGTCAGGTTTGGTAAACGACGCATAGTTATATAATTTGACAGTGAAATTGTAATCAATCCATCGTTACCTATGGACTAGTAGACTGAGGAATTTATTTTCTACCATGTCACATTACTAGTAACAGTTTCGATGACAACTATGATCACACAAAGTGGTAGAGGTAAATCGGATGCATTGTAATCTGATTACGTGATGATTGCAATGGATTCCTTTTAGGCTCTATGCTTTCCAAGTTGAGAACAAAGAACAATTGGTTAACTAACACTCTTAATATTTAAAAGTGATTAACAGTTAACCCCACAAGTAATAGAATAATACAAGGATCAGATTAAATTAATCTAATATCCTTAATACAAAAAACGGGGTGATCAATACTTCGGTTTGATAGCTAAACCCTTATAATTATATTATTCTACACATGATTTGACAGTGAAATTGTAATCAATCTATCGTTACCTGTTGACTAGTAGACTGAGAAATTTATTTTATATCATGTCACATTACTAGTAACAGTTTCGATGAGGACTATGAACACACAAAGTGGTAGAGGTAAATCGGATGCATTGTAATCTGAATATGTGAGGATTGCAATGGATTCCTTTTAGGCTCTATGCTTTCCAAGTTGAGAACAAAGATCAATTGGTTAACTAACACTCTTAATATTTAAAAGTGATTAACAGTTAACCCCACAAGTAATAGAATAATACAAGGATCAAATTAAATTAATCTAATATCATTAATACAAAAAAAAGGGGTGATCAATACTTCGGTTTGATAACTAAACCCTTATTATTATATTATTCTACACATGATTTGACAGGTGATTAACAAACGAGATGAACAGGTGAAATGGAGAATGAATATTGATAGTTGTATTGCAAGTAGTGTGGAGTTCTAGTAGTTATGTGGTGGGAACAAATCAAGGTTTTCAATTATCATACTTATAAAACTCACCAACCTAGTGTTGACTTTGTTTAAATGCATGTTTTCTCAGGTGACGAACAGGTGTAGTTGCCTACATTCAAGAACTAAGCTAGTGGACTTTTAGAAGACCTAGCTTCATTTTGAGTTACATACTTTTGGATGAAAAAACCATGAATCATCTTTTGTATATCTTGTACAGATACAAGATATGAACTCATTGATTTTTTGATTAGATTTACTTAGTTAAATTATGAGGAAACAACGTAATTTAACTTTGTAATTCTATTTCATTGTCATGTTAGCATTTCTCATTTATTTATCATGTGCTATGTAAACAATCTGATCATTTCGATTATCACAACGATATCGCGCCCCGGGAACCTTCTGCCCGGTGGGAAAGTCGATCCAGCCCGTCGGCTGGGGTGTTACATTTACTAACCTAAATAGGAAGCAATCACGAAGCAAAGGTAAAAAATCAAAATAAAAACCTAGTAGCTAAAAGGAATCTTAAAAATGAAAAAACTTACTAAAAATAGAAACATGCCAACACTATCAGGTGCTAAAAATGGAAAGTCTCGAAAAGACGTAAAACAACTAAAAACAGACACTTACTAAAAATGGAAAATTTAAAAATTTAAAGTTACTAAATCTGAAAATTATCTACAAATAGGAACTTACTAGGAAAATACGAAACTAAAAAGGAAAGATAGATCTAAAGCTAAGGTAAGTCTCAGAACTACGGTTTCCCCTGCAACGGCGGTAAAAAAATGATGTGTCGGTTTATATATATAGAAATACTGGTTCAACACTATCGAGTAATAAATCAAAACAAGCTAAACCGGGCTACACACTACAGGCAAGTGTACCTGATATATGAAGTTTAGCTAAGGAAAGTCCAGATATCGAACCTAAGGACACAAAATCGAATAATAAGCCCTAACTGTAAACCTAACAAAATGAGAAACTTGCTAATTTTAGAAAATAAAATTTGTTCTACAAAAAAGAATTTATCCAATTAAAGAAATTAAAAAATTATATGAATCAACTCAACAAAACAAGAACAACTAGAAAACCATATATGAAGGAGATTCTACCTAGACTAGGAATCTTAAAGAAATCTAAACATATATCGAGAATGTCTGATTGAATGAATCGGATCTAACGATACAATCTATTTAGGAACTTCAAGAATGTTATATCTCATGTTCAGACTCTCCAACACTCTAAAATATCTTAATGGTTGTGTAAAGTCCACCGGACTAGAATGGATCACTGAATCAGTCTCTCCAAACGAGCAATGCTTAAGCCTTCTATAGTTGAATAACTAGATCAGTCTCAACAACTACAATGTATCAAGACACTAAAGAATGAATCTAACTAAGATTAACTATGAATTTGACATACGTGGCATAAACAATCAACAAGTATCCAATGATCATGCAAATAGACAGACAAATCCGTTAATGCCACTATATCCCAACACCTTATTACTTGCTTAACCTCTAAGATGGTTATCCCACTGATTATAATCTAATTATATGAAATTCTTATGATTTACTAGGTTTAGTCAAATCATAGTTAGGTTAAAAACACATTTTCATCCCAAAATCATGCAAAAATCAAGTTTTTAGCGAAACCGATTCGAACTTTATTCACAAGATAGTTTTAACAAAAAATCAGATCATTCACAATAGTCCAAAAACATTCATAATCATTAACAATAAGATTCAATAAAAACCATAGCTTCATTCAACCAAAACAAACCCAAAAAACCAAATTTTCATCCGAAAATCATCCAAAGTCTAAGTAGAATTAAAGATCTAGCCAAGAATCATCATCCAAACATTCATAAACACTAAATCATATATAAAGATAGCAGATTATTCAAGAACAAACTAAAAAGAACAACAAATACCCATAAACAAACCCGAAAATGCGCTCCGAGCACTTGTATATGCGATCTCAGCCTCACCCGAACGTCCGACTTGATCCCAGGCCTTCAAAAACTTCAAAAATATGTTTCTCCTTCGTTCTCAACCATCTGGTTTGATTAATTCATGAATTAGGGTTTCCAATGGCTTAAATAGGTGAAAATTGGCAAAAGGGTCGCGACAGGGGTCGATGGGACAGTTCAAAGGCTCAAAACAAGTTCAAAATGGCTGGTCAACGCGGGTCAAATGCCGGTCAAAGGGCCCAAAGGCCGGTCAAAATCTCAAGGGGAGTTCGCGGGTCACCGGATCCAACCCGGGTTACACGCGTGTTGCTACGAGAGCGAATATGCATAATCTCCCCTTGGAAGATATCAGCTAGATGTACTATCATCTGCATCTTCCTCTCTTCTTCCTCTGGAGTGTCCTCCACCGGTCTCTTCCCTATATTACGCTCTCGATTGTCAGCCATTCCTATTAATATTGCTTTCATGAGTACCAATGTAAAGTCTAAGTGCAGTGTCTAAGTGAAGAGCTATGAATATTGTCTAAGTTTACTACATTTAAACCTAGTTCTCTATAACCAAGGCTCTGATACTAGTCTGTTACACACCCAAATTACCACTGACGGCCTCAAGCCGTTGGGTGTGACTTGGCGGGATCAAAAGCACTGGTCATATAGAACGACTTTATATGCTTTTGTATAATACACTGTTATATTAAAATTAGCTAAAGTAGTTCAAATGTTAAGCAGCGGAATGTAAATGTTTAAGAAGCGGAAATTGATGATAGACACTACATTGTTTTACAAAACATAATAACATGAAATGTTTAAAAATATGAATTGATGCATGCATGACTTTCTTCTTGAGACTCCTTATGCATCCTAGCTCGTTCATTCAATTACCTGAGAATACATGCTAAAACATGTCAACATAAAATTGGTGAGTTCACAGGTTTAAGTAATAGTAAAACAGTTAATGAGACATATAATGGGTATGTTAAGTTTTAGACCATAGGTCCCGAGTGTGTGTCTTGCACCTCTACCGAAACTAGACTGTTAGATGCCTCTGCCAAGTCTATCGTAAAAACATAGGCATAGGTCGATATTACATTCGTCCTGACTGCTAGTTAGAGTTTTCGTCGAGCGGGGTTTGTCAGAACCAATAGTAATATCCAATAACGCCTCGTTCGTGTAAAACTAATAGTAAGGTTTTGTGAGGACTTTCTTAAGATATAAACACAGTCAAAAATAGTTTGTACAACATACCAGTCATATATCTAAAAGTTTTTTGCATAATATTCTCCCCCAAGTTTTAAAGAAAACATCTAAGATAAGAAAATGGAGCCATAAAGTCACCTGAGTTGTAGTTATTGTCATAACTCTGAACAACTGGTCTATAGCTGTCCCCTATATCACATAGGTATTGTGATTTCATGTTCACTGTCATGCTCATGTTCGTGTTCGTATTGGCCTAACTAGACCATATTTGTGTCTAAACAACTCTAAGTTGTCGAGTTTGACCATGTTTGACTGTGTTTGACCGTTTTGACTCAACGACCCGTTGGTGAATTCTTTGTTTATTATTGTTTGTTCAATTTCGTTGTTTATCACGTATTGCATGTAAGCATATAAAGCACAATCAATGGACAACTTATCATTTATAGTAAATTTCCATTTTTAGTAGGTTTCTATTTTTATAAGTTTACATTGAAATCGCATTTTACGATTCTAGCATGCTTGTTTTCCGTATATGATCATGCTATCATATTGCACATTTTCACAAATCATCAAATAAGTATACTAATCCATTTTAAGCAATTAAAGTTACTAAATATAGTAAGTTCCTATAGTTATCATGTTTTGATGTCAATGATCATGCAACGTCTTTCAAAATATCATAACAAGGCATTTGAGAACACATTCCATCATTTAAATCACCCTAGTACACATAAAAGGTACAAGAATCTACGAGTCTCTATTGGTGTGCCTTCATCATCACATTCGATCACGATGCTTGTTTCACGACTCATTTTTCCGGATCTCTTCATGAGTCGTTTGTAACTCGATTCGATCTTAGCATGCTTTACTATCCTCAAACGGAGGGTCAAATAAAACGAAGAATTCAATCCCCTAAACTTACATTCGAAATTAGCAACATACACCAATTTTCAAATGTTCAACTTAAAAAATATGCTTAATTTCGCAACAGATCTCCTTTAATTTCGGGACGAAATTCCAAAAAGTAGGGGAGACTGTAACATTTCGGTAAATTATACTAAACAATAATACTTAATAAACAATTTATGACGTCATTTGAAAATTTTTATCTACATATGTATAGTTATATATATATATATATATACACACCTTTATAATATATATTGGAGAGAGAAGATGGAAACTCATAATTTTAAGAACTGTCTAAGCTTGTAAGCTTGTGGTACAACTCATTAAGCAAACCCATTTCAAACACGATCAAAAGACATGCCGTAGTTCCATTTCAAATTTCAAATACGCAGATCTCTGTTATGCTCTCTCTCGATTCAACCCGTCTCTTGCCAAAAAAACCCTAAAATCCCATCATCCACACATTTCACCTTCCTCTCTTCTCTGAAACAATATGTTTCCGCTCTCCATTTCTAGTTTTCAAAATCCAAATCCTTTCAAATCTCCTTCACTTTACACCTCTCAAAAGACATCAAAATCGAGAGAGAAAAGAGAGAAAGGGGCGACCCCTCTCTCCAGCAACACCGCTGGTGGGACTTCAGCGGCACAGTCGCACACCTGGCCACACAAACAGGAAAGACCAAGTGACGGCATTGTCAAGATAGGACTATGGAAGACAACTACGACGGTTTTCGACGGCAGTGGCTTGACCACACTTGGAAAGGTAAGACTATTGCGGTCCGTTTTTCCAGCGGCTAGGTTTTCGCCATGGATAGTGGCGACACTAGGATTCAAGGTTCATTTTAAATTTTGATTTTCAAATTTATGATGATCGTTGAATGTTTTTGAAGTTTTTGTTTATGCGTGTATTGTGTTGGTCTAGCAGGAAGGACAAACATGCGTAGATAATAGCAATTGCGACTCAGTATTACATTGTTATGCTTGTATTGTAGATGGCAATGTTCGCCCTTGGTGTGCTCACGTTCGTCCTCTTAGTCTAATGGTTCTCCGCTTTGATGAAACAGCAAGATTCTCATGGTTCTCAGCTCAATGTAAGCACTCATCGTCTCTCTTATTTGTGATAGTGATGAATGCAAATAGGTTTAGTTGTTTTTAATAATTGTTGGTGTGACACCCGGCAATTTTAGATAAATTGCAACACTCATTTCACATCCATACTTGTTGCACTTCATTTAATTGAGTTTAATTAGATGAGCTAAACACAAACACAAAACAATAATTTGGATCATTATTGAATTGTGCATCACACGTTGATTTGGATTAATCAAGCGTGCAAACACTTCGTTAGACACGAACACAAACTATCGAAGATAATTCGATGAATTATCAAAGCACACACACGAGTCTCACGAACGTTGGTGATCAATCAAACTTATGTGCTACTTTGTATTTATGTGCTTAAACATGCGTTAGATGTTTAGGATAAACGTAGGAATCAAGTACGAGCGGAATCGTATCAACGAAATCGAAAAACAAGGAAATGGACTCATCGCGGTACGCGACGGTCCCTCGGCGAAAGGCTTCGCGGTACGCGGCGCAAACCGGGAGTAGAGACTCCCGAATCCCATCGCGGTACGTGATAAATAACTTTGATCGGCCTTCGCGGTACGCGAAGGCCATGCAGATCAAATTTCTTTTAAATACCAACCCCCGTCATTTTCAATCGTTTTCTCTCCGACTTCTTCGAACTCTCTCACCCATTCTCGACTGAAAGCTTCTGAAATCACCACCCAAGTCCTCTGGATCAACATAGGAGCTATCTATATGCATTCCTTGGTGATTTGAAGCCATTGGAGCCTTAGAAGTTTGGAAGAGAAGACAAGGAGCTGCGAACGACCAACAATCCAGTAGTGCGTTGTCATCAGAAGCTGTTCTACCTCAAATCTTGTCACCTAAGATAGTTTTAAACGTTTTCCTAGTGTTAGATCGTACATGCAAGGGCTAAAAACCCACATGCAACTCCGTTTAGTTATTGTGCTCGAATGCGTTGGTGATTTGTTGTTTGGATATCATAGATTTACTGATTTTAGTGTTTAATAATGCTAGATTTGAGTTTGATTGAGTTATTGGTCGATTTAGTGATGATTTGGACAAACTTACCATAAAAGGAAACTTTTATGTGCAAGTCTTAGATCGGTAATGATCTAGACATGTTAGACATGTCTAGATGTTGTTAAATGTATATTTGAGTGTTTAGAAACACATTGGGATAATTGATTTTGTCAAAATCATGGCTTTATAGAAACTTACTAAATATGGAAACTTATGTAAATCAAAAGTGGGCTTTTGATGTTTTTGAATGATTTGATGATTTGTGATCATTGAAATATGTTTAAAAATGATTTCTAAGCATATTGGAAACTTGGATTTGTGAAAACAATCTTTTAAACAAATACTTACTATTTTAGGAAACTTTGTTTGGGTAAAATGGCACAAATGGTGTATTTTATGCACAAACGACTTATTTTAAGTGTTGACATACGTTTTTACAAACATACTAAAGTTATTAGTTTTATGAAATATGATTTCATAACCATACGTTCCAAAAATAGAAACTTTCTAAATATAGAAAGTTTCCCGAAACAAGAACATTATGATTTTCAAAACTTGAATTCATGAAAGCAACGTGAGTTGAGTCATAGGATGCATTTTGGTGTCTTACTTGCATTAAGACAACTTAACACAACAAATGTGTCACCAACGATTTGTAGAGTCAGCACAAGTCAACACACACGGACTCGGTTTAGCACACCGACACTTGGAGTTGTATGGATTACAACACACCACAAAACACATACTCACACCTATATGATTATAGGAACTTACTAGCAGGACTGCTAGCTTTCACAGTCGCAAACACCACATAAACCGGAACTGCTTTACCAGGTGAGTTCACGGCCCCTTTTTATCTTTCTACCTTTGGGGGAGAAAACATTGCATACAACTGATTTTGATCAACATACATACTTTCGGGTACATTGGTACATACTTATATCGTATATACATATGTGTGGCATTCACCCACAAAACTGATAAGTCCTCATTAAACACATCTCGAACCGTTAATAGCGCGTAGTGCTTAGCGTGGTAATTCTGAATAGTACTATTTGGGCCTGACAAGCCCCACAGTTGTGCGCCGTATGGCCACCCCGACTGGAGGTTGGAACAGTGCATAATTGACCAATAAACATTGTCATTGTCTTGTTGGATGGACATGGCGGGAGGCAGCATGTTAGCTTCGGTTTCGAACCCGCATATGATATATAAAACTGCAAAACATTTACTTTAAACATTTTGATGTTTACTGCTGATACAAACCTGTGCTCTCACCAACCTTTGTGTTGACCCTTTTACTCACATGTTTTCTCAGGTAACTAAGGCACGCACACAAGGATAGGATGCTAGGATGGAGTCCCATGCATCAGCTTTAGTGTCTTAGGCAATTTGATAACGATAGACAATTGTTTTGTTATGTAATGTTAAATACTTAAACCGCTTCCGCATTACTACTCTTTAAGTTTTCAAAACTGATTAAACTTATGCTTCCGCAACTTATAATTACACTGTTGTTTTGACATCTTAAACTTTTTACTTGCTCAACTCTGATGCTACTAAACTGTTTTATCCAAGTTATTGGATGTACGTATGAAACCAGACATGTAGGTCTCGCAACGTTGTGTGACCGGAGACTGCGATCCTGACAATCCGTTGTCGCTCGCGCCCCAGAAGGGACGGGATTTTTATCGGGGTGCGACAAATTGGTATCAGAGACCTCTGGTTATTGCGAATTAGGTTTGCATTTAGTGAACTTAGTCTATAACCGTTAGTCTCCACACAACACATAGTGCTTAGTATTAGTACTACTGGCATACACCGTCATACATATACACAATACACACATTTTCGATATGGCGTCACTCTCGTCATCACCTATGCTCGCATTCGACGAGAAGGAACAGATCGTACCTACACCTTCAGCATCAACACTATCGGTAGCAGTTGCGTTACCAAGTTGAACCAACAATCACCCGAATGCAGCACGTCTGAGCCATCGCAAGAGGAGCAGCCGGTACACATATGTTACATCACCGGTGCCCGAATCGAAGAGGCGACAACAAAAGCTGATCGGGGCTGAAACTAAAACAAGTCAAGGGATGGAATAGGCTATGAGGCTCAACAACATTCTTGTAACCCTTTGGCATCTCTACACATACTGCTTACAATGACCGTATGAGGAAATTTCAAACTCAACTCCTTGTCACTCATAGAATATCACCGAACAAACATGGTCGCTCGAGTTAAGAAAAACTAGAATGACCATGCGGAGAGATTTCACTACGGGTGTATACGAAACTCCATGACTGCCAGGTGACCATCCACAAGCAACTATTCTAACACTCACACAATGAGTGACTCAACACCAAATGACCTGAGGAAAACACACTCGAGCCTAATAGCTATCCTTATAGGATCTACAAAAGATCCTAGGATATCATTCAACTCATGTAACTATCCCAAGTATTAGTTTCGATAGGCTATTCAACCATACCTCATATGACTCATGTTTAAATCTCGATGTCACGAATAAACTCTGAGTCCAGTAAAACCTAATAGCTCTAAGCAGAAGGAACTAGAATTCCTATGTAAGGTAAATTGACGATCATGGTGCGCAACATAATCGTGAATTTACAGGTACGCATGAATTCTGGGAAATTCTATTGTGAGCCTATTTTTGAAAACACATGCATTGATATTCGCTTATCCCTCATCCTGATGGTTGCAACGGAATTCAAGCAACGAATGAAGACTTCAACATAACGTTCATCAAATTTCCAGCTATAGTACGTATCAAATTTCCCGATGAGGACCTTGACAAGGATCCTAAGGAGGACCCCATGGAAGAATCACCCGACAATACATAACCCATATTAGACTCACATGAGCCTGAGAGGCAGTGTCTTGAGTCGGATTGGCTCAGGACCTGACCCGGGCGGACGACCGAATCGAGTATCTTGAAGAGGAACTCAGACATACAAATATACGACATATAGAACTTAGTAGCATAGTCAACAAGATAGACCGAGATATAACATAGTTGGTTTCACTATTCCAGGTAGCCGAAAGTTGAGCTGCCATCGCTAAAACTGGAATCTAAGGACTGGAAAACAAGGTCGCCGATCCAATTCAAGAAGAACTTGACTCTGAGGAAAAGGAACCAGCGGCGAGTGCTGATTCGGATTCCACTATTGATAATACCTTTGATTTACTTAGCATAGATTTGGTAGAGACAAGTTGTGCCTCTGTACTTGAAATTTTGGAATCTTAGTGTCTTGAGTATTAAATGAATTGTAACCAGTACAACTTATTATATATCAAGACTAATACTTGTTATTGAAAATTTATCTATGCCAATCAATACATGTTTTCTTCCCATATCAATGACGTGCAACCTTAGTCATTATACCTACACTAACGCTTATTCTCGCTATGAAGATCATGGCTGGAGGATGCAAGAACGCGGGAGGGCATGGAAATATTAACCTCACCGCAACGAAACTGAACGCACTAATCAACAGACGAATTGAGGAGGAAATCGCTGCACGTGAAGCTGCACGTAACCAGAATCAACTAACCCAAGGAACAAACCCTAATCCACCCCATTGCACATTCAAAACGTTCTTAGACTGCAAGCCACCCTCTTTCAATGGTACGGAGGGTACTACCGGCCTCCTCCGATGGATTGAGAAAATGGAAACAGCTTTCATCATGAGCAACTAGAGGGTTAATAACCGCGTGAAGTACGCAACAGGAACCTTAGAAGGAGCAGCCCTCACTTGGTGGGACACAAATGTTCAAACCATAGGACGAGAAACATCTGAGGCTATACCTTGGGAGGAATACAAAGGAATGATGAACCACAAATATTTCCCTCACGACAAAGTTCAGAAATCGGAAGTGGAATTTCGGAAGCATAGGATGATTGGTTCTGAGATCGAGGCATACACTACTCGATCTTATGAGTTGGCACACATGTGCCCAGAAATGGTGACCCCAGCCTACAAACACCTCGAAAGATACATTGAGGGATTGACACCGCAGGTTCGGGATATGGTACTATCCGCTGACCCCACCACCTTACGACAAGCCGTATACTTAGCTCATGAACTGACCGATACCGCGGTTATTCAAGGATTATTACCTCCACGTGGCTCAATAATCAAAACCACCGACAACAAACGCAAATGGGATAACACTCAAAATGAAACCCCCACTCTACAACCACCAAGACGACGTAAGGGTGCCTATGCTGGCAAAAACCCAAGGTGCAACAACTGTGATTATCATCATAAACAAGGACCGTGTGAAAGATACCGATGCCAATGGTGCGGAAAGCGAGGCCACACAACTAAAAACTGCAGGGGTGAACTCGTGACCAAAATTCCACCGCCTCAACCGCAGCAATACAAAGCACCAAAAGGTTGCTTCGGATGTGGAAAGTCAGGGCACTTTAAAAGGGACTGCCCCCATACGGAAGACAATGGGGATGAAGCACCGAAGAGTTGCTTTGAATGTGGGAAGCCGGGGCACTTCAGGAAGGACTGCCCATATCTAGAGAACGAAAACAATAACAGGAACAATAACGGTCCGAAGGAGCGACCCCTCGTAATTGGGGCTAAGGAAGCCATAAATGATCATAATCTTGCAACAGGTACGTATCTCTTAAACGATCATTATGCTTCTGTATTCTTTGGTAATGGAAATTGAGAAAAGTCTTATATTTAAGCACCTTAGCAAATACTTGTCATAACCCTAATATCCTTAAAGGCTGAATACACCGTAGAGTTAGATGATGGTGAACTGATTTTAACTAAGCACATTCTGAGAAAATGCACTTTAGAGCTCGCAAACCATAATTTAGGATCGACCTCATGCAAGGTTACACTCGGCAGTTTTGAGGTAGTTAGAAACCAGGTTGAAATCACTTGCCAAAACAAGGTTGTGCGCATACCTCTCCCTAGTGGAGAAACCCTAGGCATCAATGGTGAAAGGAGCAACACTCCTCCGTCCCCACGTGGAAGTAGAAACAAATCTCAATGGATTCTATTACCAAATTTCCCCATACTCCTAGTGGATGCGACACTATCTGGATTATTGTAGACCGACTGACCAGGTCAGCACATTTCCCTTGCAAAGAAGGAAAACGATAAAATGGAGAACCTAGCCAGAAGTTATGGCAAGAAAGTGGCCACACGACATGGAGTGCCAATCTCCATCATTTCAAATCAAGATATTAGATTCACTACCAACTTTGGGAAATCATTGCAACAAGGGGATGATGTGAGAACCAGGAATTTTCAAAATTTTCATTCTCAAACACTACCAACAACAACCAAATTTCGGGACGAAATTTCTTTCAACAAGGTGATGATGTGACACCCGGCAATTTTAGATAAATTGTAACACTCATTTCACATCCATACTTGTTGCACTTCATTTAATTGAGTTTAATTAGATGAGCTAAACACAAACACAAAACAATAATTTGGATCATTATTGAATTGTGCATCACACGTTGATTTGGATTAATCAAGCGTGCAAACACTTCGTTAGACACGAACACAAACTATCGAAGATAATTCGATGAATTATCAAAGCACACACACGAGTCTCACGAACGTTGGTGATCAATCAAACTTATGTGCTACTTTGTATTTATGTGCTTAAACATGCATTAGATGTTTAGGATAAACGTAGGAATCAAGTACGAGCGGAATCGTATCAACGAAATCGAAAAACAAGGAAATGGACTCATCGCGGTACGCGACGGTCCCTCGGCGAAAGACTTCGCGTTACGCGGCGCAAACCGGGAGTCGAGACTCCCGAATCCCATCGCGGTACGTGATAAATAACTTTGATCGGCCTTCGCGGTACGCGAAGGCCATGCAGATCAAATTTCTTTTAAATTCCAACCCCCTTCATTTTCAATCGTTTTCTCTCCGACTTCTTCGAACTCTCTCACCCATTCTCGACTGAAAGCTTCTGAAATCACCACCCAAGTCCTCTGGATCAACATAGGAGCTATCTATATGCATTCCTTGGTGATTTGAAGCCATTGGAGCCTTAGAAGTTTGGAAGAGAAGACAAGGAGCTGGGAACGACCAACAATCTAGTAGTGCGTTGTCATCAGAAGCTGTTATACCTCAAATCTTGTCACCTAAGTTAGTTTTAAACGTTTTCCTAGTGTTAGATCATACATGCAAGGGCTAAAAACCCACATGCAACTCCGTTTAGTTATTGTGCTCGAATGCGTTGGTGATTTGTTGTTTGGATATCATAGATTTACTGATTTTAGTGTTTAATAATGTTAGATTTGAGTTTGATTGAGTTATTGGTCGATTTAGTGAAGATTTGGACAAACTTACCATAAAAGGAAACTTTTATGTGCAAGTCTTGGATCGGTAATGATCTAGACATGTTAGACATGTCTAGATGTTGTTAAATGTATATTTGAGTGTTTAGAAACACATTGGGATAATTGATTTTGTCAAAATCATGGCTTTATAGAAACTTACTAAATATGGAAACTTTTGTAAATCAAAAGAGGGCTTTTGATGTTTTTGAGTGATTTGATGATTTGTGATCATTGAAATATGTTTAAAAATGATTTCTAAGCATATTGGAAACTTGGATTTGTGAAAACAATCTTTTAAACAAATACTTACAATTTTAGGAAACTTTGTTTGTGTAAAATGGCACAAATGGTGTATTTTATGCACAAACGACTTATTTTAAGTGTTGACATACGTTTTTACAAACATACTAAAGTTATTAGTTTTATGAAATATGATTTCATAACCATACGTTCCAAAAATAGAAACTTTCTAAATATAGAAAGTTTCCCGAATCAAGAACATTATGATTTTCAAAACTTGAATTCGTGAAAGCAACGTGAGTTGAGTCATAGGATGCATTTTGGTGTCTTACTTGCATTAAGACAACTTAACACAACAAATGTGTCACCAACGATTCGTAGAGTCAGCACAAGTCAACACACACGCACTCGATTGAGCAAACCGACACTTGGAGTTGTATGGATTACAACACACCACAAAACACATACTCACACCTATATGATTATAGGAACTTACTAGCAGGACTGCTAGCTTTCACAGTCGCAAACACCACATAAACCAGAACTGCTTTACCAGGTGAGTTCACGGCCCCTTTTTATCTTTCTACCTTTGGGGGAGAAAACATTGCATACAACTGATTTTGATCAACATACATACTTTTGGGTACATTGGTACATACTTATATCGTATATACATATGTGTGGCATTCATCCACAAAACTGATAAGTCCTCATTAAACACATCTCGAACCGTTAATAGCGCGTAGCGCTTAGCGTGGTAATTCTGAATAGTACTATTTGGGCCTGACAAGCCCCACTGTTGTGCGCCGTATGGCCACCCCGACTGGAGGTTGGAACAGTGCATAATTGACCAATAAAGATTGTCATTGTCTTGTTGGATGGACATGGCGGGAGGCAGCATGTTAGCTTCGGTTTCGAACCCGCATATGATATATAAAACTGCAAAACATTTACTTTAAACATTTTGATGTTTACTGCTGATACAAACCTGTGCTCTCACCAACCTTTGTGTTGACCCTTTTACTCGCATGTTTTCTCAGGTAACTAAGGCACGCACACAAGGATAGGATGCTAGGATGGAGTCCCATGCATCAGCTTTAGTGTCTTAGGCAATTTGATAACGATAGACAATTGTTTTGTTATGTAATGTTAAATACTTAAACTGCTTCCGCATTACTACTCTTTAAGTTTTCAAAACTGATTAAACTTATGCTTCCGCAACTTATAATTACACTGTTGTTTTGACATCTTAAACTTTTTACTTCCTCAACTCTGATTCTACTAAACTGTTTTATCCAAGTTATTGGATGTATGTATGAAACCAGACATGTAGGTCTCGCAACGTTGTGTGACCGGAGACTGCGATCCTGACAATCCGTTGTCGCTCGCGCCCCAGAAGGGACGGGATTTCTCGGGGTGCGACAGTTGGCACCTAGAAGGAGTTAATTTCAATTTCGATTTTCCAAGGTCAACATGCTTTTGTTTAAAACAATTGTAAATTGATGCTATTTATTCAAAACCAGCCATTGAAAATATATATAGAAATAAAATCATATGATATACGAGACCTCTTCATAAGATTGTGCAGCTTTCAAAAACCTTTTGATAAACAAATATTGAATTGGAACCAATAGATTGAATTGAAGGGTGTTCGTCATGTCCTTCTCCTGTAACATCAAACAAGAATGGATGTGAAAGTACTCTAAAGGTATCATCATACTCTTAACATAGCTTAGGTTAATTTGCGTGTGTGTTTACACACTTTGGCTATGTGTATTGCAATCAGGTCTTCAACGCCTAAAAGATTACCCGTAGTCCTTTTGCGATGCATGCCAATAATTTTGGTTTTAATTTTGAAATGAAAATGGTATCTAATTACATATTTCAGGAGTTCCCTTTAAAATCCTAGCTCTTGAAGCCATAGGAGCAAATGGAAAGGCATATAATTGATTTGATAAAAAGGTATGTTATTTTTTTCTCATTGTTTTATCATTTTCCATCTGTTTTCTAATATGAATGCTTTAAATTACATAAATTAGGATTATTTTTATGAAATTCAAAATTATGAATGTACTATTATTAAATCATGGGAATTAAAATTTAAGTTATATGTTGTATCTCCCCTAATATTAAATCATGGTATTTTTTCTAATTATCAATTTTCTTTGCAGCTTCATCAAGAGCGGAAAGTAGACTTGCATAAGAACCATGCAGAGAGTTCACCTTATGCAGCACCTTAAGACTTGAGGCAGATCCTTCTATCTGTTGTTCAGCTCTTAAAGGTATACACGAAAGATTTTTTTTAATTCTTTTTTAGTTTGTGAAATATTGGTATCATACTCTGATAGTCTAATATCTATTTTAATATTTTTTTTTGCTTAAACCAGCAAAGAAAAAAAAAGTTCTTGCATAATTATCATCGTCATCGTCATCGTCATCAAACTAATTACAATAAAATGAAATTATTCGTTTGGTTTTTTGGTTATTCGTTCAGCTTGGTTTTTTTGGTTATTCGTTCGGTTTGGTTCCACTTGGATTATTACTAGATTTTCAGCTGTATGAGGAAGATGTGTATTCAGAGGTTTTCAAAGTTGGCAAAGTCAAGTGCTATATCTTTATTTGACAGTTATTTTGGTTTAAACATCAAAATGTATGTTTTTATTATTCTAATGAATTATTGCATCTTTCATTCTTAACTTAGGAAATTATCACTATAAGTAAAAGGATACAAATAAGGTAAAGATGCGTATCTACCAATCTATTTAGGTGTACATGAGGATGCTTCATTTCCTGATTGTTGGATGCTTCATTTCCTGATTGTTGGAAACTTTTTGCATAATTCAAGTTTTGGGTTAAAAATCAATGTACCAAAAGAGATAGGGAAAGGTAAACCCAATTTCATGGTATCGCAATAAAGTTATGTATCTATTCAACATGTTGAAAAAATAAATAAAAAATAAGCATGGATATTTGTTCTTACCAATTTATTTTGCGATGAATTATAGGTTATCATTCTAATACAGAAATAAACTTAAAAAAGTGAAAATGTCTTAAACGGTTTAAAACCTCTTATATTATCTTTCTCAAATACAAAATTACGGGTCAATGCATTTAAAATTATCATGAGTGTGTGAAACTTTGTAAATCATTTTAGTTATACTTTCACCTATAGTGACACATGCCTGCTCATTTCTAAGTTTCATGGTACCTTATTATGATTCTTTATATTAATTTGTTTCTTAAAATTTGCTTGATTTTGTGTACAGGGCTACATAGCATGTTGTTTATGACACAATTTATTGAGGATTTGAATATGAATCTGGAGCGGGGAAACATGTAAAAGAATTTGTTGGATATGATTTTTGTGTTTGATTTGTTAGGATCGTTGTTATGTTAATTTGAATTGTTACGTGTTATTAGTGTTCTTTTGTTTTGTATTAATATTTCACTAGATTCTTTTGTTTTGAGATGTATGAAACTTTGAAGTGAATTTAGCAGAGTTAGAAATGCATGCCTCAACATCAAAAGAAGTCAAGCTATGTGTTGGTAGAGAAGTGATATATTATTTGTATTTGGCATTGGTAAAGAAGTAATTCTTATCTATTTTGGTTATTAAATTCAACATTGTGTTGGGTTTGATTTATTATTTGTAGATTGAGATGACCCATTATGGTAATTTGGGAAAAATCAGGTCTCAAGTGCACAACTCTCCTCTCAGGTAAACAATTATTTATTTTTCTTTTATAGAAACATCTCTTTAATGATTGTTAAATGGATCTGGTGATCTTGATTACATATTGCAGTTAGCCAAAGAAAGCATCATAGGGCTATTGTGATTTCTGGGTTTGATGCAACCTCTTACGCTAACAGAGAAACATGACTTCTTCAATGCAACACAGAAGACGATGTGGTAAGTACACTTCAGCAGATCACTCTGTACCCCTCATTGACTGATTATAACGGTTTTATATGACACATGCGCAGAAAAAATAATTCACTTGACATCTTACAATAACCAAAATCAACAGTTCATGACTATGGTTAATTATTTCTTAAAGGAGAAACTTTTACTCTCAAACACCATGGTTTCGTGGTGCAAATTCCAAAACCAAGGCTTTTGTAAATCATGTATATCTCCAAATCTGAAATTGGTTTTTTTACTTAGGTAAATTTTTTTATACTTAGTTAATTTTTGCTTAAGTTGATAATTTTGTAGAAAGTTTGTATTTTCTGTGTATATGTATATTCTTTAATTGTAACGTGTAATTGTAAGCACTAGATGAAGCAATAAAGGTAATTAAGTAATAAAATATGAGTTTATTACCATTGAGGCACAAATGTAGCCATCTAGGTTGCATCTCCAACCTTAACAGGGTATCTGTATATATGTATGTTCTGTGTATATGTATTTAGTTATGTATGTTAAAGACTCACTTTTTAAAGGTTTATATGTATGGATAGATTATGAAATAGAGGGAATACTTTATACTCGCAACTAATATGTTGGACATACTAAAACTCATTATGTTTGAAGTTGTACTTCTGACATACATGTTTCTAGAATTGTTGCAATGAAGGGTTTCAAAACACCGATAGCTAATGAGTCCTGATAAGGTCATCTGTTTTTTTCATTTATAAATTTCTAATGTCACATTTTTTTTTTTGCAGTGATTAAATTTGGAACTCAAAAGATTGAAGATTTGAATATTATGATTAACAACTTAAAGCATCCGACTTATACAACATTTTGGTGAAGGCCCGGTTTTTCACTTGGAAAATCACTTATGTTGACATTTATCTTATAGGTTTAAGCAACAGTTATCATTTCTCTTCCTAATTTACACGATCATAATTTGCTTTGTTAATTTTGGGTGTCTTGAATGCAGAGATATTGATAATGGGCAGTTTCCATGATCCCTAATTAATTGTGTTATCAATGATAACTTGATTATTAGCGTCTACAACTCAAGAAGTTATTCAAGTAATATAATGAAGAATTTTTAAAATTAGAGGATTTGATTTTAGAAATTGAACTTTCCAAGAAATTTTGTTTCTTTGTACACAATCTCTTGTTGCATGTTTAAATTTAGGCCAAATTTTCATTGTTGTATTTTAAGTTATAAATTTATCTTTGTAATGCACATATTTTGAGCAGCTTAGAATTGATAAATTGGTTTACATTAAACTACTTGCAAGTTTTAACTAACTCCTAATTTTCATGTTGTCTTTGGTTAATTGACTCGCAATTTGAATCCAAAATAAGAAGAGTTACCTAAAATTTGATTACAACTAGAAGATATTTGATTATTATATACATCACATGGGTCTAATAATCTTCTAATCTCTAATGACTTTGTTGCATGTTACTATCGGTTGGATACTTGGATATCTTATGATATCAAAGCATGTTGCATTAGAACATATGAAGAACTCTTGCCATGTGTCATAAAAAAAATTATGCTTGAGGGGCACTAATGTTGAAATTTTTTTTAAAAAATATGGGTGTATAAATTTGCACGTTTGAATTGAACTTTTTAAAAATGAAGTTGTTAAAGTTACCGATTTGGAAATGAGTTGTCACAGCCGCATCGTGCTGGTGTTCGACTAGTATATATATATATATGTATATATATATATATATATGTATATATATATATATATGTATATATATAGATAGATATATATATATATATATGTATATATGAATCTATATATATATGTATATATATATGTATATATACGTATATATTTAGATATATATATATGTATATATACGTATATATACGTATATATACGTATATATCTAGGTATATATACGTATATATACGCGTATATACGGGTATATATGCGTATATATACGCGTATATACGCGTATATACTATATACGCGTATATATACGCGTGTGTACGCGCGTGTATACGCGCGTGTATACTATACGCGTGTATACGCGCGTGCGCGCGTGTACACGCGCGTCTACGCGCGTGTACACGCGCGTGTCGTATACACGCGCGTATACACGCGTATAGACGCGTATACGCGCGTATACCGCGTATACGCGCGTATACACGCGTCTAGACGCGTATATACGCGCATATACGCGCGCGTATATACGCGCATATACGCGCGTATACGCGCGTATACACGCGCATATACACGTATACACGCGTATACACGCGTATACACGCGCATATACACGCGTATACACGCGCATATACACGCGTATAGACGCGTATATACGCGCGTATATACGCGCGTATACGCGTCTATACGCGCGTATACGCGTCTATACGCGCGTATATACGCGCGTATACGCGTCTATACGCGCGTATACGCGCGTATAGACGCGCGTATACGCGCGTATACGCGCGTATATACGCGCGTATATACGCGCGTATATACGCGCGTATATACGCGTATATACGCGTCTATAGACGTGTATATACCCGTATATACGCGTATATATACGTATATATACCCGTATATACGCGTATATATACGTATATATATATATCCAGGTATATATACGTATATATACGTATATATACGTATACGTATACGTATATATACGTATATATACGCGTAACGCGTATATATACGTGTCTAGACGCGTATATATGCGTATATATACGCGTATATAGACGTGTATATACGTGTATATACGCGTGTATAGACGTGTATAGACGCGTGTATACACGTGTATATACGCGTGTACGCGCGCGTATACACGCGCGTATACGCGAGCTGGGTGAGCGAAGGATAGAGCGAACCAGGGTTATTCGCACGAATGAAACATGCGAATGATCTTGGTCATTCGTAGGGTTCATTCGTGTGAAATAAGGCTCGGTTCGTCCGACCCACTAATTCGTCCAAACAGCTTCATGAAAAACACTAAGTATCAAAAATCAAACAGAATTTAATAATACAAAGAACACATGAACGTAAGAAGCCACTAAAGCAACCCAAATGCATAAAGATAAGCTAACAAAAATTAGTTGAAACGCAGGGGATTGAATAGAAGCAATATCAAGCCGTCCACGAAAACTTAAGCAGCCGACATCTATAGGTGAGTTCATAGCCCCCGTTTTAGTAAAAGTAAACAGTTTCCCTTATATTTTGGGGCTGAGAGCATGAAAGTACTTTTGTAAATTCTATTTATCATACTTGTGTTTCTTAAGTGTACAACTAGCATCTAACAAAAGGAGAGAGTCTGTATTGCATATTTCTTCAGGCACATGAGTGTTGTACACATTTCAGTAAGAGGCGTCATCAAGTATTCATTTGCCATTAGTTGACGAGTGTCAACCGACGGTAACGTAGATAGTACTATTGGTTTGACAAACTTCCGGCGTCGAGGTCACTACGTTACGCTAAGCGTAGTCTTCATCATCAGTAGGGCTATGTCCATAGGATCTGGCTTACACAGGCAGCACAAGGTCACATTTGGTAAATGAACATGTGTGGAATAGAATAGATAGACAACCCTCCTCAAAAGTGTTAAACACATCAACTGAATCACATGAGCAATGTGATGAGTTGAAGGGAAAGAGAATAAGGCAAGAGCAGGGGCATTCCTGTTATACAGGACTAGGTATACAGTTGTGAATCAACTAGGGCGTGGTGGGCTGGCAGCAGGGTCTTAGGGCCTTACATATGCGCTATACATGTACGAAACAAGTTGGTTCCGGATAGTATACATAAACTTAGGAAGTCACTGCTTATGCACTATTTCATTTCCCTAGAACTTGTAATTGCGACTAATCAGATTTTCATAACTTTAAACTTATTGACTCACTAACATTATGTTGACTGTATTTTTACATGCTTCTTAGGGGACGAACATGTATAGGGCCTAACATGACAGAATCTGGTAGGAAGGGGTAGCTTGGAGGAGTGTAGCTTAGTTGACTTTAGCTAGTTGTCCATGGAAATTTGGGGATGTTGTTTTGATGAACAATGTATTCAAACAATGTTATGTATTTTGAAACAAGTACCACGTAATGCTTAATATATGTGTAATGGTTGTTAATTGCATACTTCTTTTATGTGTATAATGTGCTGTGTAATCAATTTGATCACTCCGATTCCAAATCGCGCCCCGGGGCTATTCCGCCCGACGGGTCCCCGATCCGGCCCGCCGGCCCGGGGTGTGACAATTTTAAATAATTACATATACATATTTAATCATATACATACATATCTTTGTATTATAAAAGAAATGTTTAAATTTGTTTTCTCATATGTACATGTATATATAGACGTATATACACGCGTATATACGTATATACGCGTACATATGAGAAAACAAATTTAAACATTTCTTTTATAATACAAAGATATGTATGTATATGATTAAATATGTATATGTAATTATTTAAAATTGTCACACCCCGGGCCGGCGGGCCGGATCGGGGACCCGTCGGGCGGAATAGCCCCGGGGCGCGATTTGGAATCGGAGTGATCAAATTGATTACACAGCACATTATACACATAAAAGAAGTATGCAATTAACAACCATTACACATATATTAAGCATTACGTGGTACTTGTTTCAAAATACATAACATTGTTTGAATACATTGTTCATCAAAACAACATCCCCAAATTTCCATGGACAACTAGCTAAAGTCAACTAAGCTACACTCCTCCAAGCTACCCCTTCCTACCAGATTCTGTCATGTTAGGCCCTATACATGTTCGTCCCCTAAGAAGCATGTAAAAATACAGTCAACATAATGTTAGTGAGTCAATAAGTTTAAAGTTATGAAAATCTGATTAGTCGCAATTACAAGTTCTAGGGAAATGAAATAG
This sequence comes from Mikania micrantha, assembly GCA_009363875.1. Classification (NCBI taxonomy): domain Eukaryota; kingdom Viridiplantae; phylum Streptophyta; class Magnoliopsida; order Asterales; family Asteraceae; genus Mikania; species Mikania micrantha. Next base: position 23,702 of record SZYD01001718.1, on the reverse strand, counting down.
TGCATAAGCAGTGACTTCCTAAGTTTATGTATACTATCCGGAACCAACTTGTTTCGTACATGTATAGCGCATATGTAAGGCCCTAAGACCCTGCTGCCAGCCCACCACGCCCTAGTTGATTCACAACTGTATACCTAGTCCTGTATAACAGGAATGCCCCTGCTCTTGCCTTATTCTCTTTCCCTTCAACTCATCACATTGCTCATGTGATTCAGTTGATGTGTTTAACACTTTTGAGGAGGGTTGTCTATCTATTCTATTCCACACATGTTCATTTACCAAATGTGACCTTGTGCTGCCTGTGTAAGCCAGATCCTATGGACATAGCCCTACTGATGATGAAGACTACGCTTAGCGTAACGTAGTGACCTCGACGCCGGAAGTTTGTCAAACCAATAGTACTATCTACGTTACCGTCGGTTGACACTCGTCAACTAATGGCAAATGAATACTTGATGACGCCTCTTACTGAAATGTGTACAACACTCATGTGCCTGAAGAAATATGCAATACAGACTCTCTCCTTTTGTTAGATGCTAGTTGTACACTTAAGAAACACAAGTATGATAAATAGAATTTACAAAAGTACTTTCATGCTCTCAGCCCCAAAATATAAGGGAAACTGTTTACTTTTACTAAAACGGGGGCTATGAACTCACCTATAGATGTCGGCTGCTTAAGTTTTCGTGGACGGCTTGATATTGCTTCTATTCAATCCCCTGCGTTTCAACTAATTTTTGTTAGCTTATCTTTATGCATTTGGGTTGCTTTAGTAGCTTCTTACGTTCATGTGTTCTTTGTATTATTAAATTCTGTTTGATTTTTGATACTTAGTGTTTTTCATGAAGCTGTTTGGACGAATTAGTGGGTCGGACGAACCGAGCCTTATTTCACACGAATGAACCCTACGAATGACCAAGATCATTCGCATGTTTCATTCGTGCGAATAACCCTGGTTCGCTCTATCCTTCGCTCACCCAGCTCACTCGTGCGAACAGAGGGTTTTCCTCATTCGTTGCTTCTTCATACGAACGAACCACTTCTTCTCACGAATGAGACGATCGCACGTCTCATTCGCCTGCAACTCCACCGAAAATCCCTTTTTTCTTTTGCAATTGTATTGGTGACGATTTCGTTCATCGAACCTTTTGAAGATGTTAGGAAGCACATTGGTGTGTTTATTTAGGCGAAACACTCACCGAAAACTCTCGGATGATTCTTGGTTTCGTTTGGGATGTGGAAATGGTGGGAGAAATGGTGAAGAGGGTGAAGTGATGATCTTGGATGTGGAAATCGGCTAAAATTCACGAAATCGCCGTTCGTATGTGTGAGTTAGGTGTTTTTGAGGAATGGTGGAATTTGGTCTAAGTGCTGCTTATATAGAATCTCACTTACATGAATGGGTCATTCGTGAGAAGGGCCGTCCAATCGGCCGAATCTGTTGGCCGATTGGGTTTCGGTTCCCAGGTTGCGTTCGTACGAATGAAGAAGTCCATTCGTATGAATGACCTTCCGTCCTTCAAGGTTTTCAGTTTAGTTTCTAAGTTGTTCAGATTTTGACCTTCGTGCATTAAGGCATTGGTTTGTGCACGATACCTTGTCCAGCTTTCTTAGTTAAGACCAGATGACTTAATCAGCGTATGCAGCTGTTTGAGTCGTCACCCAAACAGTCGCATTCGTAATTATGCCTGCTGGTGTTTTGACTTTATTAGTCATTCTAGTGATGTCTCCGACTCAGGTTCACAGCTCGACGGATCGTTACCCATCCAGATACAAGTCTGATTTGAAGAGCCATCACATGAATGCTTTTAAGTGAAAAGGTTCGATTTAGTTTCTAGGGAAGTTTGTGATTTACCTGTGAAGTTTCCAGTTGTCACAGTCTCCTCCCATTGAAGAAGTTTCGTCCCAAAATTTGCAGTTACTGTTCGAGACTCGTCCTTTTACTGAAATAGATGGGGATCCTTCTTCTTCATTTGGCCTTCTAGTTCCCAGGTATACTCCCGTCCTTGTTTGGAGTTCCCCCGAACCTCGACGATCGATATGCGGCTTCGCCTCAATTTCTTCACCTCTCGGTCCAGAATTTCCAAAGGCTCCTCGATGAAATGTAATTGTGCATCCACTCGGACTTCATCGATTGCTATGATCAGCAACTCATCTTTCAAGCATTTCTTGAGGTTTGAAATACGGAACACATCGTGTACACCAGTGAGTTCATCGGGTAACCTCAGTCTATACGCCCCAGGGCCGACTCGTTGGACTATCTCGAATGGTCCGATGTATCTTGGTGCGAGCTTGCCTTTCTTCCCAAAGCAGACTATTCCCTTCCAAGGAGAAACCTTTAACAGTACTCGGTCTCCCACCTAAAACTTCAACGGCTTACTCCGTCTAACGGCATTGCTTTTCTTTCTACTCCTAGCTACCTGTAACCTTTGTTGTATCTGAGCGATTTTATCTGTGGTTTCCTGAATAAGCTCTGTCCCAGTTATCTGGTTATCTCCTCCCTCGGTCCAACAGATCCGATGCTATTATGGTAACTGTTATTATAGAAGAATTCAATCAGTGGCAAATGGGAATCCCAGTTCCCATCGAAATCCAAAACACATTTCCTCAACATGTCCCCTAGGGTTTGTATCATACGTTCGATTTGACCATCCGTTTGTGGATGCTAAGCTGTGCTCAGGTTCAAGTGTGTCCCTAGAGATTTCTGCAATGATTGCCAGAACCTCGATGAAAATCTGCTGTCTTGATCTGAAATGATAGACAATGGTACACCGTGACGCACCACAATCTCATTGATGTATAATCTCACCAGTTTATCCATCGTGAAGGTTTCCTGCATTGGAAAATAGTGAGTAGACTAGGTTAACCGATCAATGATAACCCAAATTGTATCATTACCACGAGAAGTACGGGGTTGCTTGGTTATGAAATCCATAGCAATTTTTCCCACTTCCATAGCGGAATCTCGGGTTGTTCCAATAAATCTGACGGTTTCTGGTGTTCCGCCTTTACCTTTGCACACTTCAGACATCGACCAAGATACTCAGCTATATCTTTCTTCATTCCCGGCCACCAATAAAATCCTCATAAATCTTGGTACATCTTATCGGGGCCCTGGTGTACCGAGTACTTGGTCTTGTGCTATTAGTCAAGAATAAGCTTCCTCAGTTCATCTATCACAGGAATCCACACGCGATCCTGGTAGTAGATAAGTCCATCTGGTTTGATCGAAGATATGTTGTAGACTCATGTGATCAGTATATACGGTACAGTTGGTTCCGTATAAATAATGTCTCCAAATCTTTAACGCGAAAACTACTGCTCCCAGTTCCAAATCATGAGTTTTGTAGTTCTTCTCATGAATCTTCAACTGTCGTGATGCATATGCGATAACCTTGTCTCGCTGCATCAACACGTAGCCGAGTCCCTGATGGGATGCGTCGCAGTACACCACAAAGTCTTCTTTGCCTTCTAGGAGATATAGTATCGAAGCATCGCACATAATCAGTTTCAAAGTTTGGAACGCCTCTTCCTGATCACGTTCCCAGACAAACAATTCACCTTTCTGGGCCAGTCGAGTGAGTGGCAGAGCTATTTTGGAGAAATTCGAAATGAATCTCCTGTAGTAGCCTGCTAAACCCAGAAACGACCGTATCTCCGTCGGGGTCGTCGGGGCGTTCCTTTTCTTTAATGCTTCAATCTCCGCAGGATCGACGTGAATACCTCCACTGTTTATCACGTGACCTAAGAATTGAACCTCTCACAACCGAAATTCACATTTTGAAAATTTGGCGTAGAGTTTCTCGTCCCTCAACAGCTCCAGAATTTTCCTGAGATGCCGTCTATGCTCATCATTACTTTTAGAGTAGATCAGTATTTCATCAATGAAAACAATGACGACCTGATCCAGGTATGGACTACACACTTGGTTCATGAGATCCATGAAGACCACGGGCGCGTTTGTTAGGCCAAAGTGCATCGCTAGGAATTCAAAATGCCCATACCGTGTCCGGAAGGCAGTTTTTGGTATGTCCTCGTCCTGGATTCGGAGCTGATGATAGCCGAAACGCAGATCTATCTTCGAGAAATAGCATGTCCCTTGTACTTGATCGAACAAATCATCGATCCTCGGTAACGGGTACCGATTCTTGACGGTTAGTTTGTTCAGTTCCCGGTAGTCTATGCACATCCGAAAAGACCCTCCTTCTTCTTTATAAACAAAACTGGAGCTCCCCATGACAAGTAGCTAGGTTGGATGAAGCCCTTACCCAATAACTCTTGCAATTGATTCGATAATTCCTGCATCTCGGAAGCAGCTAATAGGTAAGGAGATTTAGCGACAGGGGTTGCCCCAGGAACTAAGTCAATACGGAACTCTACCAGCCATGTTGGTGGCAAGCCTGGCAGGTCGTCCAGAAACACTTCGGGATATTCCTCCACGACAGGCACCTCTTGAAGTCTAGTCTTTTCCCTCTTTTTCTCCACTATGAGAGCAAGGAAGGACACACATTGCTTTCGCATGTACTTACGTGCCTTGATGCACAATATGATCCTTAAACTTCCTTCCATCCTGTCCCCACGCACTTCTATCCAACTCCCATCGGACCTAGGAATGCGGAGCAATTTCTCTGAGCAGACGAGTTCCACACAATGTTGTGACAGCCAATCCATCCCAATAATTACATCAAAGCTTTCCAACTCCATCGGAATCAAATCGATAGAGAAGGGTTGTTCGTTCAGGAATAGCGAACAATCTTTAATCACAGTGTCTACTGAGATTAACTTTCCGTCGGCAACTTCTATGGTATACGTGGACTCTAGTGGTGTTGCACGACCACCAATCACACCTCTCAATTCAGAGGAGATAAAACTCCTATCGGCACATGCTCCAAACAATATGGATACAAAGTTGTTATTTCGGATAAATGTACCCGTGATGACGTTTGGGTCCTGTCGCGTAGTGGCTGCCTCCAAGGCGAACGCTCTCCCCCTTGCTGTAGGTTGATTTGGGGGAATTCTTTTGGGGCAGTTTCGGGACACGTGTCCTGGCTCTCTGCACGTGTAGCTGCTGCGGTTATCATTTCGGGGATGAAACACAGGTACGGTGGTCGGAGTTGGTTGTGTTGTCGGCGGAACCCTACAGCCCTGAGCCTAGTGGCCCATCCTTTCGCAGTTCGTGCACTTCCTACACGGGGAGTCCGCATCGTGATGATATTGACACTTGTTGCACTGCGGTAAGGTCCCAGTATAGGGTTTGCGGTTCGGGTTGCCGGACGTTGCAGGAACTTGGTTGACAGGGGTCGCCATCACATACCCCTTTACAGTCTTCTGTTTCTTCTATTGGTACGGCTCTGGCTTCCTGGTCAGCTCGGTTGTAACTGGGGTAGGTTCATCCTTCAGAATCCCAATATGTATCATGATATCTGTCAAAGATGAGGAGAGGGCGATTGCTGAGTCCATGCTCGGAGGATCCGCTGTAACAATGTGGGTGCGGATACAGGGCGGCAATCCCCTGATGTATTGATCACTAAGCTTTTCCGGGGTCGGGAAGAGGTATGGGACCAACGATATCATCTCATGGAAGCGGGTGGTGTAAGCAAGGTGGCCGGCCCCAACCATCTCTAAACTCCATACCTGTTGCTCCACTCCCTGGTGCTCTCTTTTGGGCAGAATTACTGGCGCAACAATTTTGTAAACTCCGCCCATGGCATTGACAGAGCTGTTTCCCTTCCTTTCGCTTAAACTTGTGACTCCCACTATGCAAGCGCTCCCTTATCAAAGGATCCAGCAGCATACCGTACTCGGTGGGGTTCAGGGCAGCTGCTGATATCCAGCATGTGCTCTATTTTACAGATCCATTGTTTCAGCCCCACAGCACCTTCCGTCCCATCAAACATGGGAGGCTTGTACCCCATAAAGTTTCGATAGGCATAACCCGTGGAGGCACTCCTAGACCCAGATGAGATCTCGACGTCGCTGATGCTGCTACTCCTACGGTTGATTTCCCTAACAATCTCCAGAATGGCGGTCCGGAGTTGCCCCGTGATCAGGTTAGCCAGTGCGGCAGTAGCGGGGTCCACCTCTGGCCCTTCTCAGGCTCTAAGGTTACTCCCCCAGGTGGGGTATTGGTTCCATGTTGCTGGGTGTTAGATCCACCCAGTTGTGTGGTGGTATCTTTAGGTTGGGTTTTCCTCAAGCTTCTCCTTTTTGGTGGCATTCTATTAAAAAAAAGGTAGATATCAGTACTCATTTGACATAACTCGCGCGCATATATTTATACATATATATAATGCTCTTCCTAGCATGTTTCCCTCTACATGCGGGTCCCTAGGTTATAGTCTTGGTCAGTCCTTCAATATGGCCTAATTTTCCCAATAACCATGGCTCTGATACCAATCTGTCACACCCCGGGCCAGCGGGCCGGATCGGGGACCCGTCAGGCGGAATAACCCGGCGTGATTTGGAATCAGAGTGATCAGATTGATTACATAGCACATGATACACTTAGAAGAAGGATGCAATTAACAACCATTACACATATATTAATCATTACATGGTACTTGTTTCAAAATACATAACATTGTTTGAATACATTGTTCATCAAAACAACATCCCCAAATTTCCATGGTCAACTATCTAAAGTCAACTAAGCCACACTCCTCGAAGCTACCCCTTCCTACCAGCTTCTCTCATTTTAAGCCCTATACACGTTCGTCCCCTGAGAAGCATGTAAAAATACAGTAAACATAATGTTGGTGAGTCCATAAGTTTAAAGTTATAAAAATCTGATTAGTCACAATTACAATTTCCAGGGAAATGAAATAGTGTATAAGCAGTGACTTCCTATGTTACGTATACTATCCCGAACCAACTAGTTTCGTATATGTATAGGGCATACGTAAGGCCCTAAGACCCATCCGACAACCCACCACGCCCTAGTTGATTCACAACTGTATACCTAATCCTGTATAACAGGAATGCCCCTGCTCTTGCCTTATTCTCTTTCCCTTGAACTCATCACATTGCTCATGTGATTCAGTTGATGAGTTTAACACTTTTGATGAGGGTTGTCTGTCTATTCTATTCCACACATGTTCATTTACAAAACATGACCTAGTGCTGCCCATGTTAGCCAAATCCCATGGACCTAGCCCTACTGATGATGAAGACTACGCTTAGCGTAACGTACCGACCTCAGCGCCGGAAGTTTGTCAATCTAATAGTACTATCTAAGTTACCGCCGGTTGACACTCGTCAACTAATGGCAAATGAATACTTGATGACAGGACTTAGTGAAATGTGTACAACACTCATGTGCCTCAAGGAATATGCAATACAGACTCTCTACTTGTGTTAGATGCTAGTTGTACACTTAAGAAACACAAGTATGATAAATAGAATTTACAAAAGTACTTTCTTGCTCTCAGCCCCAAAAAATAAGGAAAACCATTTACTTGTACTAAAACGGGGGCTATGAACCCACCTATAGATGTCAGCTGGTTAAGTTGTCGCAGACGGCTTGATATTGTTTCTATTCAATCACATGCGTTTCAAATAATTTTTGTTAGCTTATCTTTACACATTTGGGTTGCTTTATTGGATTCTTACATTCATGTGTTCTTTGTATTATTAAATTCTGTTTGATTTTTGATACTTAGTGTTTTTCATGAAGCTGTTCAGACGAATGAGTAATTCGGACGAACTGAGCCTAATTTCGCGCGAATGAACCCTACGAGTGACCATGATCATTCGTATGTTTCATTCGTTCGAATAACCCTGGTTCGCTCTATCCTTCGATCACCCAGCTCACTGGTGCGAACAGAGGGTTTGCTTCGTTCGTTGCTTCTTCATACGAACGAACCACTTGTTCGCACGAATGAGACGATCGCACGTCTCATTCTTCTGCATCTCCACCAAAAATCCCTTTTTCGTTTTGCAACTGCATTGGCGACGATTTCGTTCGTCGAACCTTTTGAAGCTGTTAGGGAGCACATTGGTGTGTTTATTTTGGCGAAACACTAACCGAAAACTCTCAGATGATTCTCGGTTGCGTCTCGGATGTGGAAATGGTGAAGAGGGTGAAGTGATGATCTTGGAGGTGTTCTGCAGGCGTGGTAGTCGGAATCGCACGATGTTCGGCCGAAATTCACAAAATCGCCGTTCATATGTGTGAGTGAAGTGTTTTTGAGAAATGGGTGGAATTTGGTCTAAGTGCTGCTTATATAGCAGCTAACTCACACGAATGGGTCGTTCGTGCGAAGGGCCTCAGTCGGTCGAATCTATTAGCCGAATCTGTTGGCCGATTGGGTGTTCGGTTCCCCGGGTTGCATTCGTACGAACGAAGAAGTCCATTCGTATGAATGACCTTCAGTCCTTCAAGGTTTTCAGTTTAGTTTCTAAGTTGTTTAGATTTTGATCTTCGTGTATTAAGGCACTGGTTTGTGCACGATACCTTGTCCAGCTTTCTCAGTTAAGACCAGACTACTTAATCAGCGTACGCAGCTATTTGAGTCGTCACCCAAACAATCGCATCCGTAATTATGCCTGCTGGTGTTTTGAATTTATTAGTCATTCCAGTGATGTCTCCGATTCAGATTCGCATCTCGACGGATCGTCACCGGTCCAGAAACAAGTCTGTTTCGAAGACCCATCACATGAAAGCTTTTTAGTGAAAAGGTTCGATTTAGTTTCTAGGGATGTTTGTGATTTACCTGTGAAGTTGCCAGTTGTCACAAAAATTACACAAGCTAAAGATATAATACAAAAAAAAATTAAATATAAATATATATATATATATATATATATAGATATATATATATATATGTATATATATTAATTTATAATAAGATTTAGAACTTATTTGTAAGTAACTTAAACAAATGAATTTGGATGATAAAAGAAATTTTTTAAAAAAATATCACAAAACATTTTATTAAATAAATAAAACATTTTTAAAGTTTTATATACTTTAATGATAATTAAATTCCATAAACTTTAAATAAAAAAAATTATAAATAAGTTTGGTTAACTTTATAGAATTATCATAAAAAATATAACTAATCTAATTATATTAGTTTATTGGAATTGAAATAAATTATTACAAATTTTATAACCATTAAAAGCATTGATTAATAAAGTTAAAGGGGTAATTATGCAAATTTTGAAACTTCTAAATAGAGGAAAAACTACAAAGGGCAATTATGCCAAACCCTGAAACACTCCTCCACCGTTACCCGCATACCAACCCCTAACCCACTCCACAACCCAGTTCGACCCGTTTTGCATCCACACGAAATCCAGCTCATTTTACGCGTTAATACAGTAAGTCTAAACTATCTTCAGCAAGGTGTTTACTGCGAAAATCATCTTTAATCATCAATTATACGAATTAACCTTGGAATCAATCCAAATCATAACGAAAAATACGAAACCAAAACGCGTTAATCAAAACCAAACCAAACGTGTATATAAAGCAAATTAAACGAGCACACAGATCAATTGGAGTGTTGCGAAGGTTTCTGTGCACACAACACAAAGTTGCAACTCGAATCAATGGAGAATCAAGTCCACAACTCGTCAGCCGACTCTCCTCTTCTTATCTCGATCGAAAACCCATAAAATCGCAACACAGGTTAGTGATCCACACATCAATGTAACCACATAATGATATGAAACAAAAACCCTACGGTTTTCCAGTCGATCGGATGCTAAATCAAGCAAAATCGATCGAAGAATGAATTAGGGTTCATCGCCTTGAAAGTTTGATTTAAGGGAACTGAGCTGGTTTATGTTAAAAATATTTCAAAGCAAAAAAACATCATTGCTTAGGCCCTTAGAACAACCGGCTAAGGCACTGTGTTCACAACTAGAGGTCGCGGGTTCGAATAGGCTTCCACGTGGTTCAACCCTTTTTGGTTCAATTTTCTATTATAACTTTTTATTAAAAATTCATTTTAAAATTCTGTTTTTACAGAAAAGTTTTATAAATTTAATGTTTAAAGCTGAATTAAGAAAAGTATATTGTTTTTTTAAAATATACATATATATATATATATATATATAAATGTTTGTTGAGTTATTTCTTATGAATACAAAGTAGTTATATTAAATAGTTAATTTTTAAATCTAACATTTTAACATAATATATACATATATAAATGGGTGTTTATACACACACACATACATATATACATATATATATATATATATTCACATATTCGTGAGTTATATAACTTATGATAAACATATACAACTTATAGCTTGTTCCAAATATTTTTCAACATTTTTGTAGTTAAAGCTATAAATTTTATTTAATTTAAAAAAAAATGTTATAAATCTAAAACATTTACTTTATTATAAATATGATATCAAACTTATCTTCAATTTATTAAATAAATTAAATCTTTTAATATGAGTTGTTATCTTAAAATATCTCTAAAACTTATTTGAAACGTGTAAACTTAAGGTTATTTTAATCTTTAAATCATTCGAATGGTTTACATTTTAAATATTTCAAGTGTGTAAATTTTATTTAAAATGAAAATTTGGAATATTACAATAAAACCAAAGCTATTTTAAACAAAACAATTGCTAAACATTTAATAACGTCTCAGAACAAAGCCAAACTCTATGACCTATCTAGATTGTAGTGTCACACCCCAACCAACGGCGGAATACGTTGGGGCGCGAGTTAGATTGTTCATTACTCATGGTACTATGTGCAAATTTCAATAATTAAACAATTGTATTTAATTCAAACATTCATAGTTATTATGATAATTCAAATTCAAGCCAAAAACATTACAATAAAACAAGTCTAAACATTTGATTAAATAAAATTAAACTAGGTCTCTAGACCTATCTTATGTCTTGAATCCTTTCTTCCTTAACCTGTCACACGTCTAAAATAGAGTTTGTCAACTATTTGCATAGTTGGTGAGTTTACACACTAAGTTTGAATACTAAGTATAAAAGGATGCAAACTAAAACTTAATTAGAATATGTATCAAAGGCATAGCATAATACAAGTTTGAATAATAGAATGAATACATGAATAACAATAGCTTGTGTCCAAACTAGTATCCTTACATAATAATTCAAGTATAATAATACTAGAACTATCATTTGTAATTCAACTAGCCTGCTAATGTACTTTTCACCTTTTTCACACAAAGGCCAAAGCTATTGCGAAGATAGTATCTAACCATCCTAGGCTACAAAGTACTAAATTGCCAGACTGGCAAAACACATATAATAAACACATTGTATAAACTTAACATCTTAAACATAAAACTAACAAAGTCTAAGGCTTGCATCATAAGTTTGAATTGAATAATAGAATGAATAATAGTTTGAATATGACATGTGTAACATTCCAAAAACAAGAAGTAAAAGGGAGTGTGAAGAACTCACATGTTAGGATGCTAGGCTAGTTCCAAGTCCTTGATTTAAACAATGAGGAAGTAAGGCTATCTACTCACCTATAATTTGAGTAATTCAAGTCTTAGCAATCCTATAGTTCAAGTTCAAGGATCCTAGAAACTATGGCAATCCTAATGGAAGTCCTAGCTTGAATGAATCTATGTCTTGAATGGATACTTAGAATAGTTAATCTTATAATATTGATTTAATAAAATAGAATATCAAACGTATTCTTTTTATTTATCAATATTATTTGTATGAATAAACTAAACTTAATATTGGTTTAAATAAAATAGAATATCAAAGATATTCTTTTTAATTAATCAATATTATTTATATGGCTAGACTAATTCTTTAAGAATATTTTTAATAATATTCTTATAATAAATAAAAATAGAATATTAAATATTCCTTTTATTTATTATTTTGGAATTGAATTTCTAAGTAGTTTATATGAATTAATTTCCATCCATTTAATTATTTATTTGTATTTAAAAGTTTGGGTGTTAGAATTATAAGTTTATAAAATTTTGTTTGGCCTATAAAGGTTTATAAATTTAAAATAAGCATTTTGAATTATCTTGATTTCAAAACAATTATTTAAAATTTAAAAGTTTATCATTGAAATATGTTTTAGGTAACACATTTTAAAGTGATAATTAAAATGTATAAGTGAGTTTAATATATATATATATTTAACAGAATGTTGTTAAAACTTAGTTTGACTTTTTTTTAAAAAAAAACCTTTTATTAACTTCAATTAATTAAATTTTATATTAAATTAATTAACTTTACAAAAGAAGTAAATTGAATTCTATTTTTTGAAATACATAGTTAAGATCGTACAGAAGTAAAAATATTATTTTTGAAATATTATTGTTATGAACTTTGATTTTAAAATCTTTTATTTTAGTTTTAAAACTATTTAAAACCTTCTTATTTTAATTAATTACCTTTAAATTAAAAAATTTAAATTTGAAAATATTTGGATTTTTTTTTAACAGAATGTTTTAAAATTAAATTCCTTAAATTTTTGAATTTAATACAACAATATAGTTCTTTTAAATGAATTATTAAATTTGTTTTCATTTTAAACTAATAAAAATTTGTTATAATCTTACTAGAATTTCTACAGAATTTATAAAAATAATTTTTTTGGGATTTTTAACATAATTTTTATAACAGAGAAATGAGTTAGAATGGATGGAGCAAAAAAATTTCGGATACGGGCCGGCCAAATGATTCGAACCCGAGACCTATTCCCCCTCAGCCGGCGGTCCTAACCACTGGGCTGGGGGTAATGTCTTGTAAGGGTTGGTTCGGATATATTGTTATTCAAGTCTCTAAATCGAATTCAGAACCATATGAACCCTAGATTATTCTTTGTTTGAATTCGTATGATTCGGGGATTAATAGCCTTTGTAACCATAGGGCTTTTAATCCCTAGTGAATTTCGAGTATATTGACATAAAGATTACCTGGTTTGGTATCTGTTTGAGTGGAGTTCGATTAAGCAGAGCGTTCGGTCGTTTCCTAGTCTTGAATCGCGATGAACGGTTGTTATGCGCTCGATTTCCTTGCACATACTTGTTCGAAATTGATAAAGGATGAAGATAATGTGATTTGATTCGGGTTTTATACGCGTTCGAATGGATTTCAAATTCTTAGTCGATCGTGTTTATTTAGGAAGTGATTTTACGCGTTAAATCGAATTAATTGATGATTGTAATCGTATCAAACCTTCGAATCCTTTCCAAATCGATTGATAGTGAGCTGTAATAAGGTTGTAATCGAGCGGATAGAAGTTTGGGTCGAAGTTGGGTCATTGGAGCATCAAACGGGTTGGATGGGTTGAGGAGGAAACCCACTTTTGGGTATTTACAGTTTTAGCCCTCAGGTTTCTTTCATGTTTTATTCTAAGATTAAACCTTCTCGTCTCACAAACTGGATTTATAATTTGTCATTTTTAACCCTTCTAATTTAACAACCTTTTTATGTTTTAAAATTTATAAAATCTTTTATTTATTTTCAATACTTAGACTTTATAAATGATTTGTATAAGACATAAAATAATTTATAAAAGCCTTTTTATAATTTTAATGTCTTATCATTATTAATATTGTTGTTGTTATTATTATTATTATTATTATTTGCTATTGTTGTTGTTGTTATTATTATTATTATTATTATTATTATTATTATTATTATTATTATTATTATTATTATTATGTATACATTCTAGAAATATGTTATTTACTAATAAAATATTTTTATTTTTATTATAACCCATTATGACTTTTAAGTTTCAAAAATTATAAAATGAATTTTATATAAAAATTTAGATTATGTATTGTGTTTGTATTACTTTATTATTATTATTATTACTGCTTTAATAATGAAGTAAACATTTAACTAAATATAAATCAATGGTTTAAATGTTAAAAATATATCCCCAAACTCTTATTTATTTCGAATTAAGCACGATTACAAGGCTTGAATGAAAATCGAAAATAGTAGGGATTACATGTAGGTGTTACATAGAAGTCATAGTTACATAAGAACATACACTTACGCCTAATGAACTATATAGGTTGATATTGAATCTGTGTGAACATACTTTGAGATACTTTACAACTATTGCGAAGGTTATCTCACACATCAAGGTGAGTCTTCATAACCCATGTTTTACTCGTTTTGAACTTTTGGGGTGAAACATGTTATCTTTGAACATATCTTAACTTCTAAACATTCCCATGTGAACTTAGCTAATGTCTTTATAGTTTGTGAACTTTAGTTAAGGATAGGTATTGACCACACATATATAGTGGCTATGATAGATCTATTGGACTGACCATCCCACCAATGTTTGATTTACCCTTTTGGGGAAGCACGTGGTGCTAGTTTTGCTAGCTTTGAGCATTGTTTGTAGTGATAAACATTGGTCAAACTTCATTTGGTAACATTAGTTGATCTGCTTTACTTGCTAGTTCATTTTAACTATGTTCATTATCCTTTGAGTTCACATATGCCATCATTTTCTTGTAAACATATTTTGTGTGAGTGTACAAACCTATAAAACTCACCAACTATTCGTAGTTGACACTTAATTTTAAACATGTTTATGGTGGGAATGCCAGTTAGCCATATTGTTGAGTTTCCATTTAATTTATATTTGATGTATTAGAATTTAAATGATGTAATAGTTAGGGTTTGATCATTTGAAACAATGTAACAAATGTTTGAGATTAATGTCTGAATTATTTACAACTTTATACCTTGTGCTATGAACAATCTACACTTCGTGGTGCCCCGATGTTTCCTCCATCGGTCGGGGTGTTACACCTACTCGTCATTCAGTGTTCTTCATTGCCCGTCCATGTTTTGTTACACTGGCTAGGATGATTATGATACCAATTAGTAGATCTAGTGTCTACTAATGAATATCCTCTAACTACACACCGATGCAGATCGTTACACCCTAGTTGCTTCTATGGATTGATAGTGAATACCAACGGGTGTGTCCTTTGGTGACGCTTCCTTTTAGTATTCAGTTTTCCACTGTTGTGAACTCAAAACTAGTTTTTTTAAACTCTAACAAATGTGGTGTTGGTAGAAAGTGAAATGCTTAGTTATCTTCAATATCAGTATCTTATGTGGCCCGGCATGTGGTGGGCTGGCGGCTGGGCTGGTGGTAAGCTTTACCCTACGTAGGCCCTATATATAAGCGTACTTGGTTGGATAGGATAGGTGTCATTGATGAGGTAAAAGTTGTCACTAGGGTAAAGATGTTGTTGGAATTGGTAAGGAGTGTAGCGCTTAATTATAATTAACAACAATACCATATGTGCCTCGGTATGTGATGGGCTGGCGGCTGGGCTGGTGGTAAGCTTGACCCTGCGGATGCCCTATACATAACCATACTTGGCTGGATAGGATAGTTGTTGTTGGTGAGGTTAAGGTTGTCATTCCGAAAGGTTGTTGAAGGGATAAAACTCTTAGTTAACATTAACAATAATATTATATGTGGTCCGGTATGTGGCTGGCTAGGGGCTGGGCTAGCGGTAAGCTTGACCCTAAGTATGCCATATATATAAGCATACTTGGCTGGATATGATAGGTGTTGGTAGTGAGGTTAAGGCTGTTGCTCTAAACATTTTGTAAACTCATTTTCACTTATAAAACACTATGGATTCACCAACCATGTGTTGACTTTGTTTCTTACATGTTTCTCAGGTGACGTACAGGATTAAGACAAGATTCAGGATGCATACTAGGATGCCATAAAGAGGACCTAGTAACTTTTGGATGCACATATTTTTTTATTTACTTGTGGATCATTTTTGATATCTTGTATAGTAACAAGATAGTGACCTCATGATTCTTTTGAATAGGTTTACTTAGTTAAATTATCAAACGTGAATTGTAATTTAACTTTGTAATCCTAGTTAAATATAATTGTGCTTTAGTTATTCTAAAATTTTGATGCTATGTATACAATCTGATCATTTCGATTATCACCCGATATCGCGCACCGAGGCCTTTATGTCCGAAGGGAAAGTCGATCTAGCCCGCCGGCTCGGGGTGTGACATGTACGTATGCATTCATGCATGTATGTGGGTGTATATTTCGTTTGCATTTTATTTTGTTGATATGTATGTATATATATATATATATATATATATGCATGTATCTTTGTCGTGTATATGTATAGTGTATGTATGGATGTATGTATTTATGTATTTATGTATGTATGTATGAGGGTGTATTTGAAATGTTCATTAGTATGTATATGTAATTTTTTTGCATGATTTATGTGTGTGTATATATATATATATATATATATATATATATATATATATATGATGTGTCATTATTTACACATCGTTTTAGTGTTTAATTTATAATATTTTATCTTATTTTATTTACTTTTTATTAGATTTTAATTACTTTTGCTTATTTTTATTTTTTATATTACTGTATTTACGACTAAACTGAAGCCCGGAATAATTTTGATGAAGTTTGGAAGCTAAAATATAATTTTCATAAGTTTCGGGATTAAAAAGTGGGCAAGCGCAGGACCTTTCGCAGTACGCCAAGGATTCCGGCATGATTTTTGGCTGTACGCGAAGGTCGCTGGCAAGTTAAAATTCAGCCGAATTCCATCGCGGTATGCCATGACCGATCAAATTCCTCTTGCCGATATACGACGTATCTCGGAGGGGCACCGGCTATTTTGTCCATGGTGGTACGTCAGGACCCCCTAGAGACATGCTTGGTGGTATGTTTCTTTTAAATAATGTCTACGCTAGCATATTATTTGATATCGGTGCCGATAGAAGTTTCATATCTAGCAAGTTTAGTCAATTGCTTAACGTAACCCCAACACCACTAGACATTTAGTACACTGTAGAGTTAGCCGACGACAAATTTATCGAAACAAAACAAATATTCCAAGGATGCGTCTTGGAATTGGCAAACCATGAATTCAACATCGGCTTAATGTCGGTAACTCTACGTAGCTTTGATGTTGTGGCTTGAATGGATGTGCTGACTGCTAACCAGACGGAAATCGTATGTCTAGAGAAGGTAGTTCGCATCCCGACGTCCAACAGGGAGTGAATAATAATCCAAGGCGAACGAAGATGGATACCTTTGAACTTCATATCTTTCATGAAGGCCTACAAGTGTATGCGGAATGGATACACCCTATAATAGCTCTCATCACAGAGCAGCCCAAGAAGAACAGGAAGATCGAGGACATCGATTGCACCGAAGAGACATATCAAGTTTCAGAGGGGCACCTGGCTATTTTGTCCTTGGCGGTACGCCAGGACCCCCAAAGGGCATGCTTGGCGGTACATGAGGGCCCCTAGAAGCTTAAAACATTATAAAAACCCAACCCTTCTCGTTCATTCACTTCCCTATCACTATTTTCAACTGAACACCACTTCTCTGACCATAATGCTCCTACTAACACCACTCACCATCACCAGAGGCTATCAAGATATACTCTTGAACTTTCTTGATGACTTGGAGCCAAGAGAAGCCTGGAAGGACTAACCACCATCATCACCACCTGGTACCTGCTGAAGAACCATCCCCAAAGGTTCCCAGATCCTGTACTCGTCGATTTCTAGCTTCATTGTAGCATCCAAGCTCTATTAAGGTATCTCTAATGGTCCTCTTACACATAAATCACCTAATCACACACATGCAAGCATTAATGTCTACATGCAACACTTCAATGGTCACATGCGCGAAATTTTGATGTTGTAACTATGTATTAATTATGTAAAAATGGTTTTGAGATTTGTGGTGTCACATTTTGAATTTTTATATAGTTTATAATTTAATACATTGTGTGTGTGTGTTTAAGTTAAATTAATGATTTTTTAATCATCTGTTAGCATTTAAATAAGATAAATTAGAGGATATTGCAAATAATATTATTTTGAATAATTTTAGAAATTATAATTAATCTGTAGTAAATTTTTGGAGCTTATTACATACTTTAATATGATTTAAATAAGGTCAAATGAATATTTTTAACATTTAAATAGGTTTAATAAGTTTTAAATAAGGAAATTTGTTGAAATATGTATTCTGTAAGTTATAATAGTTCAGATTATTTACAAAGTAACAAAATATGTTTTATAGAATTTTTATAAAATTTTTCAAGCATTAAAATACGAGAAAAATGGAGTTTTGGAGCAAAACCGGCCCATGATCCCTTGCCCGGATTCGAACTTTAGGCGCTTCTACCCAGCCCAAGCATCCCACCGGCTGGGCTGGGTGAGGGCACATTGAACGAACCAGAAACAAATTATAGTTAACCTCTTAGTTCGTTTCTCCATAACCTTATAATACCTAGTTCAAATCCGCTTCGAATTCGATCGATAGAGAAAATGTGAGCCCCTGATTCCATAGGGCTTTTGTTATATGCTAAACTATGAGTTGAAAGAACATATATATTACCTGTATAAGTTCAAGAGTAACCGGTTTGAGTACGAGTTAGCCTTCGGTCGTTCTTCAGTTGGGATCAAATAATTTGATCTTTCTCAGATTTAATTGAGTCCTCATAGAGATTTAGAGTGTAGTCGTCAGTATGTGTGTGTGATTAATTTGAATTTGATGAACGGGAGAGGCGAATTTGAGTTAAAGATTGGGTTTTAAGTTCGACCGAGGTTAATTAGGTGATTAAACGCGTGATTCGCGAATTAAATGGTTCGGTTGAGTTGGTCGCAGGTGGTTGGAGTTATTACGGGCGTGAATTGGTGTTTAATGTCGAATCCAAGCTTCGAGATGATGAAACCGAGGCAGATAGTGGCTCGAACGGGGAAAGAAGGAAGGGGGGTTGCTGTGCTGAAACTTTTGAGGAATGGCATAAATGGTCCCTCAAATTCGGTCCTGTTCCATTTTTCGATTGGAACCCATCACATACACACACACAATAAGTTTATATTTTGGCAAAATCAACCCTTGAGGTTTTATTATCAATTGTTTTGAGTTTAAAACTTCAATAAAACATTATAAAACTTATTATTTAATAATGTTTATAAAAAGAATGAAATCTATAAAACTTATTTTTTAATAAATTTTATAAAACATTATTATTATTATTAATTTTTTTATAATTTGTTAATTTTTATAAAAACATAGTTTAATGTTGATAAGTATTCTATTTTTGTATATTATTATTTTTTTTATTATTTATTATTATTATTATTATTATTATTATTATTATTATTATTATTATTAATTCATTTGTACAAAATTATTTGACTTTGTTAAAGTTAGTTAAGAATTTTAAATAAATTGTGTCTTTATTATTTCTTTAAGTGTATATGTATCTATATAAATTGTATCTTTGTTAAAGTTAAAGTCTATATATTGCGTCTTTATATACATATAATAAAGCACCTTAAAAAGACATGATTTGCATAATGATGCATCTAAGTTTTTACGAAATTTAAAATCGTAAATTCGTAAATGTTACAGTCTCCCCTACTTTAGAAAATTTCGTCCCGAAATTTATTAATAGGATTTGTTAATCGTAGATATTTTTGGTTTTAGTTATCTTTCGATTTGTTTTTGATTTCTAATTAATTTGTCAAATTTTGACTATGTACGTGTTGTTTGTTATGATCAATTATTTAGCTACCTGACACATTAATTTACAAATGTTTGCTTTATGTAGGAAACACGGGGAATCTAAAATAAATTGGTTTGTTCGGGTTTGAATGGTTGTGATTTTCGCAAAGAGATTTGTCCTTTTTTTCTTGTTAATTTTCTGTATATTGAGAATAGAGGTTCCTTTATTGAACATGACAAGACTTGTGCGTCTTGGTTTGATTAACGTATGTTGTTTGTCGAGTCATTAGATTTTTATCATGGTAACGATTGTTGGAATAATACCTGTGGTTTGAATTCGTTGGAGAAATTTTGTAAATAGCGTAAACTCTTTTTGTTACAAGAAGAATTATTGTTTGAATGATTTTACACATATCAAGATAATATCTAGTTAAGATGATTATTAATTTGTTTAAGTTTGGCTTGCAAAAAGTGATTTATTATATTCATGAATTTAGTTAGGAATCGAATAACTTAAAAGGGGTATGATTTTAGAAATGACTGTAAGTAAAGAAAAATTGCAAGTGATTTGGAATCGATCTCAAGGGATTTCTTTTGTGTGATAATTGTTTTATTAAAAATCGAACATGTTTATTATGATTTATTTTTTAAAATGAGCTGCTCAAGAGAATGGTAGACAACACTTTCTCCCCTACTTTAGTTAAAATGTTGTGGTCATTTGAATGTGGTTCGTCTTTGAAATTGATTTGTTAAAATTGCCTATTTCTTACATTACTTACGTTTTAAGTTTAGTTTATACTTTAAGATTCCATGATTTATGTCTAGCGTATTCTATCTTCGTATTTAACAATGTTTATATACATAGGGGCTGTGGAGGGTGAACCTAGCCACCACTCATCCCATTATCAATACTTAATAGCTTTTCCCGTAACCAGGTTCTATTGTACAAAAGGTATTATCAAAATTTGTATTTGTTTTAGAGTTCAAGGTTACATATTAGCTCAGAGGTAAGTGGTGGATAAGTTTTGATTATAAACTTTCGTGGTTCGTGACGCATTAAAAATATAGTATATGGGCTTAGGATTTTGAATTGTAAACTGTCATGTTCGAATCATGGGTTGTGATTTTAAAATTTGTAAGTTACGTACTAGAATGATGTTGGAATTGTTATTTGATGTATTAGAATTCTAGGTATTTTATTGGTGTTATGAACTAGCATCTCTAGGTTATGAACTACTAGTTGAATCGAAACATTTAAAGAACTTGGGTTATAAGTTGATTGTTTGGTTTAGGATTTTGAAATTTATAGAACTTCTAATTTAAAACATACAGATGGTGTGTTTCTATCTAGAGTTTGCACACATATGGTCCTCTTGACTCATAGTGTTTTTGGATTAATGATTGTTTAGTTGTCTCGATATAAATATAATTACTAAGACCTTTGTTGTTTTTATGGTTTTAGGCCATGTGACACTATAAATAGAGATTATTCTCATTTGTAGAAACACACACATACAAGAGAGTGTGTGAGGGTGTGCTTCAATGTAGTCTTGAGAGCTCTCCCCTATGAACTCCATGGATTCTTTATCCATGGAGTTTGAGAGCATGTGAGGGGTAGGTAATGTAATCTTGCTGACTAATGCATCTTATTGGTTTACACTGTTAGTCATTACAATACATCTCAGATTCGTTTTTGGCTGTGTTCTTCAACATCTTCACTCCTCTTCAAGACTTTCTCCGTTTTTAATTGCTCAATCTTCACAAATCGGGTAGGTCCTATTCCGCAAGCGTTTTTACAATTGGTATCAGAGCCAAGTTTCCGAGATTATCATTCTAACCATTGATTCTCTCAAACTTGTGCTCAATACCCTGATTTTGTGAATTTTTGTGAAAGTTCTTTGAAGATGTTCTTGTTCTGGGTTCTTCAATTTATTTGGGTTTCAGTGTTTGATGTTTTTAAACACAAGTGGGTTTTGATTCTCCCTACTTTCTATTAAACCCCACTCAAATATGGTTCTAGTATGATGTTTCTCATATTTCTTCGGCTATTTTGAGATTTAATCTCTTGAGAAACATATGGGTATCTCTTTGTTCTTGTCATTATCTCGTAAAGTTAAAACAATGTTGATACTCTCTGCATCTTTTCTTATACATCTTAAATTAAATCTTTCATTGCTTTTGCTTTTTGTGGATTTCAAGATTAACGGCAGAAGGCACATGGATTGATTAAGTGTTAAGTCACCATCATCATAAGTCAACATTTATGTTATTTTGTCTCATTCTTCTTATCACATGAAGAAACAGATTGGTGACAGCAATTGTACAAAAGACATGATTTTTCAAATGTTATTAAAGGTTGGGTCAACGGAAGCAACTTCTTTTGACTCTCTTTTGAAAGTTCATATTCACTTCCGAAGAGTTAAGTATATTGTACTTCTGAAGCATCTTCTGATAGGAGGCTCCTTCCAAACTTCTTCCGAGGCATCTATTTCCAAAGCTTCTTCCGACCAGCTGCTTCCGATGAAAAAGCACTTTCAATCACATTAAATTATCTTCTGATGAGACAATTCAGAAATGTTTATCTTTTAAATAAAATTATTTTCCTAAGAATCTTCCGAAGAGACCTTTCTATTACCTGAGCTATTATTGGTATGAGAAGAGGTTAGCTTCTTATGTGCTAATTTATGATGTCCAAGTTCTAATGCATTTTATAAATTAATACTGTTAAAGCTAACCAATGTTTCTAAAGTGATGTATTCTCTTGATATATAATATCTTATTTTTAATTATTTATTTGTGTGATGTCCAAGTTCTAATGCATCCTCAATCAATACCATAGAAGTTGATAACATATGACATCACTTTTAAACACATTAGACTTTGGTTCGCTCGTTTCGTTTTCATCATTAGAAGTACTAAACACTTTGGCATAATAGATCTGAAACTCATAATGGTCAAAAAATTAAAATGAGTTAATGATGTCTATTTTGTAGTCCAATTGTTTGTGCAGCACATATTACCGGTTAGCAATGATTGCTTCCGAAGAACACTACTTGTTTTTGAAGACTTGATGGGTTTTCACACGTCAGTTATCTATAGCGACAGTTTAGGGGGAGATTGATGGATTGAAACTGATGGCAAAAGTGTTGTTAGTGGTTTATCAGTGAAGACTTCGCTTTCATTGATGTGAAGATTTCTTGTTTCTACTTTGAAGACTTTTAAGAATATAGACTGTTGGGACATGCATTACATTTATCTTTGAACCTTTATCTGTCACATGTTCATTACAAGGTTGGGATTCCTATACTTGGACTGACACCCGTGTATTCGGATATCTTTTGGGTTGGGATTGAAGATTAAGATGTTTAATCGTAGGGGGGAGCTTTATTAGAGGGGAGAAGATAAATGGAAGACATGGAACTTCAAGAAGTTTCTTTGGGTTTGAGAAATGGAGTAAAGAAAGCTTCACAATTGTTGCGATGAAAGAAACATGAGTTGTATCTACCCAAATTATCTTATTATTCATGTATGTTTCATCATACTTCTCATTGGCTTACATTCATCTAACCAAATAGGGGGAAGTTGGGTCTAGAAAAGTCAAGATCAACAGTTAATTTGGATAGATGGAATGTAAACAAGAAAGTATTATGTATTTGTTGATTAGGGAGAAACGAGTCACCGTACGAGCCGCTAAAGACTCAAGATTACGAAGACACTTGATAACGAAAAGACCCGAAGAACCAAACAAATGATAAAGCTTAATTTAATATTTATTATTTGTTATCGTTTTGTTGTATTTGTTGTTTTTAGGGTTTTAGGTCATGTGACACGATAAATAGAGATTAATTCTCATTTGTAGAAACATAACACAGACAAGAGAGTGTGTGAGGGTGTGCTTCAATGTAGTCTTGAGAGCTCTCTCCCATGAACTCCATGGATTCTTAATCCATGGAGTTTGAGAGCATGTGAGGGGTAGGTAATGTAAATATTGTTTGACTAATGAATCTTATTTGCTTTACACTGTTACTCGTTACATTACATCTCAGATTCGTTTTTGGTTGTCTTCTTCATACTTTCAACATTTTCACATCAACTTCAAGACTTTCTATGTTCTTAATTTGCTAAATCAATTACAATCGGGTAAGGTACCTCTTCCGTAACCGTTTTTACAGTATGTAATCAATTAATA